>JAWPHD010009043.1:0-7500 GCA_037043455.1 Cyrtodaria siliqua | reverse complement strand
TATTCAGTTCTTACGCATATATTCAGTTCTTACGCATATATTCAGTTCTGACGCATATATATCTAGTTCTTACGCATATATGTTCAGTTCTTACTCATATATTCCGTTCTTACGCATATATATTCAGTTCTTACTCATATATGTTCAGTTCTTACACATATATTCAGTTCTTACACATATATATTCAGTTCTTACACATATATGTTCCGTTCTTACGCATATATATTTCGTTCTTACGCATATGTATTCAGTTCTTACGCATATATATTCAGTTCTTACGCATATATATTGAGTTCTTACACATATATATTGAGTTCTTACACATTTATATTCAGTTCTTACACATATGTATTCCGTTCTTACGCATATATATTCCGTTCTTACGCATATGTATTCAGTTCTTACGCATATATATTCAGTTCTTACGCATATATATTGAGTTCTTACACATATATATTGAGTTCTTACACATATATATTGAGTTCTTACACATACATATTCAGTTCTTACACATATATATTCCGTTCTTACGCATATGTATTCAGTTCTTACACTTATATATTCAGTTTTTACACATATATATTCAGTTCTTACACATATATATTCCGTTATTACGCATATATATTCCGTTCCTACGCATATATTATCAGTTCTTTCGCATATATATTCAGTTCTTACACATATGTATTCAGTTCTTACACATATATATTCAGTTCTTACGCATATATTCAGTTCTTACGCATATATTCAGTTCTTACGCATATATATTCCGTTCTTACGCATACATATTCCGTTCTTACGCATATATATTCAGTTCTTACGCATATATATTCAGTTCTTTCGCAAATATTATCAGTTCTAACGCATATATATTACGTTCTTTCGCATATATATTCAGGTCTTACCCACATATATTCAGTTCTTACGCATATATATTCAGATCTTACGCATTTATATTCAGTTCTTACGCATATATATTCAGTTCTTTCGCATATATATTCAGTTCTGACGCATATATATTCAGTTCTTACACATATATATTCAGTTCTTACACATATATATTCAGTTCTTACAGATATATATTCCGTTCTTACGTATATATATTCAGTTCTTACACATAAATAATCAGTTCTTACACATATGTATTCCGTTCTTACGCATATATATTCAGTTCTTTCGCATATATTATCAGTTCTTTCGCATATATATTCAGTTCTTACACATATATATTCACTTCCTACGCATATATATTCAGTTCTTACGCATATATGTTCATTTCTTATGCATATATATTCAGTTCTTACACACATATATTGAGTTCTTACACATATATATTCAGTTTTTACGCATATATATTCAGTTCTTTCGCATATATTATCAGTTCTTTCGCATATATATTCAGTTCTTACACATATATATTCAGTTCTTACGCATATATATTCAGTTCTTACGCATATATATTCAGTTCTTACGCATATATATTCAGTTCTTACGCATATATGTTCAGTTCTTATGCATATATATTCAGTTCTTACACACATATATTCCGTTCTTACGCATATATATTCAGTTCTTACGCATATATATTCAGTTCTTACGCATATATATATTCAGTTCTTACGCATATATCAGTTCGTCATATATATTCAGTTCTTACGCATATATTCAGTTCTTACGCATATATTCAGTGTTCTTACGCATATATATTCAGTTCTTACGCATAGATATTCAGTTCATATATTCAGTTCTTACGCATATATATTCAGTTCTAATATATTCATATTTCTTACTCTTATTATCATATATTTTCAGTTCTTATGCATATATATTCAGTTCTTACGCATATATGTACAGTTCTTACGCATATGTATTCAGTTCTTACGCATATATATTCAGTTCTTGCGCATATATATTCAGTTCTTACACATATATATTCAGTTCTTAAGCATATAGCTTACACATATATATTCAGTTCTTAGGCATATATGTTCAGTTCTTACGCATATATATTCAGTTCTTACGCATATATTTAGTTCTTACGCATATATATTCCGTTATTACGCATATATATTCAGTTCTTACGCATATATGTTCAGTTCTTACGCATATATATTCAGTTCTTACGCATATATATTCAGTTGTTACGCATATATATTCAGTACGCATATATATTCAGTTCTTACGCATATATATTCAGTTCTTACGCATATATTCAGTTCTTACGCATATATATTCAGTTTTTACGCATATATATTCAGTTCTTACACATATATTCAGCTCTTACGCATATATATTCAGTTCTTACGCATATATATTCAGTTCTGACGCATATATATTCAGTTATTTGACACATATTATTCAGTTCATACACATATATATTCCGTTCTTACGCATATATATTCAGTTATTACAAATATATATTCAGTTCTTACACAAATATATTCAGTTCCTACACATATATATTCCGTTCTTACGCATATATATTCAGTTCTTACGCATATATATTTAGTTCTTACGCATATATATTCAGTTCTTACGCATATATATTCAGTTCTTACGCATATATATTCAGTTCTTACACATATATATTCAGTTCTTACGCATATATATTCAGTTCTGACGCATATATATTCAGTTAATACACATATATTATTCAGTTCTTACACATATATATTCCGTTCTTACGCATATATATTCAGTTCTTACACAAATATATTCAGTTCCTACACATATATATTCCGTTCTTACGCATATATATTCAGTTCTTACACATATATATTCAGTTCTGACGCAAATATTCAGTTCTTACACATATATATTCCGTTCTTAAGCATATATTTTCAGTTCTTACTCATATATATTCACTTCTTACGCATATATATTGAGTTATTACGCATATATATTCCGTTCTTATGCATATATTCAGCTCTTACGCATATATATTCAGTTCTTATGCATATATATTCAGTTCTTACGCATATATTCAGTTCTTACGCATATATATTCAGTTCTTACGCATATCTATTCACTTCTTACGCATATATATACAGTTCTTACGCATATATATTCAGTTCTTAGGCATATATATTCTGTTCTTACGCATATATATTCAGTTCTTATGCATATATATTCAGTTCTTACACACATATATTCAGTTCTTACTCATATATTCCGTTCTTACGCATATATATTCAGTTCTTATGCATATATATTCAGTTCTTACGCATATATATTCAGTTCTTACGCATATATATTCAGTTCTTATGCATATATATTCAATTCTAACGCATATATATTCTGTTCTTACGCATATATTCAGTTCTTACGCATATATATTCAGTTCTTACGCATATATATTCCCTTCTTACACATATATATTCAGTTCTTACGCATATATCTTACACATATATATTCAGATCTTACGCATATATGTTCAGTTCTTACGCATATATATTCAGATCTTACGCATATATATTCAGTTCTTACGCATATATGTTCTGTTCTTACGCATATATATTCAGTTCTTGCGCATATATATTCAGTTCTTACGCATATATATTCAGATCTTACGCATTTATATTCAGTTCTTACACATATATATTCAGTACTTACGCATATATATTCAGTTCTTTCGCATATATATTCAGATCTTACGCATATATATTCAGTTCTTTCGCATATATATTCCGTTCTTACGCATATATATTCAGTTCGTACGCATATATATTTAGTTCTTACGCATATATGTTCAGTTCTTACGCATATATATTCAGTTCTTACACATATATATTCAGTTTTTACACATATATATTCAGTTCTTACACATATATATTCCGTTCTTACGCATATATATTCCGTTCTTACGCATATATATTCAGTTCTTACGCATATATATTCAGTTCTTACACATCTATATTCAGTTCTTACGCATATATTCAGTTCTTACGCATATATTCAGTTCTTACGCATATATATTCAGTTCTTACGCATATATGTTCAGTTCTTACACATATATTCCGTTCTTACGCATATATATTCAGTTCTTACGCATATATGTTCAGTTCTTACGCATATATATTCAGTTCTTACGCATATATTTTCAGTTCTTGCGCATATATATTCAGTTCTTAGACATATATATTCAGTTCTTACGCATATATCTTAAACATATATATTCAGTTCTTACGCATATATATTCAGTTCTTATGCATATATATTCAGTTCATAGGCATATATGTTCAGTTCTTTTGCATATATATTCAGTTCTTTCGCATACATTTTCAGTTCTTACACATATATATTCAGTTCTTACACATATATATTCAGTTCTTACACATAGATATTCACTTCTTACGCATATATATTCAGTTCTTACGTATATATCTTACACATATATATTCATTTCTTACGCATATATATTCAATTCTTACACATATATATTCCGTTCTTACACATATATATTCAGTTCTTACACATATATATTCAGTTCTTACACATATATATTCAGTTTTTACACATATATATTCAGTTCTTACACATATATACTCAGTTCCTACACATATATATTCAGTTCTTACACATATATATTCACTTCTTACGCATATATATTCAGTTATTACGCATATATGTTCAGTTCTTATGCATATATATTCAGTTCTTGCACACATATATTGAGTACTTACACATATATATTCAGTGTTTACGCATATATATTCAGTTCCTTCGCATATATTATCAGTTCTTT
Organism: Cyrtodaria siliqua; assembly: GCA_037043455.1. NCBI lineage: Eukaryota > Metazoa > Mollusca > Bivalvia > Adapedonta > Hiatellidae > Cyrtodaria > Cyrtodaria siliqua. The sequence continues at coordinate 2,756 of JAWPHD010009043.1, read as the reverse complement.
CGCATATATATTCAGTTCTTACACATATGTATTCAGTTCTTACACATATATATTCAGTTCTTACGCATATATTCAGTTCTTACGCATATATTCAGTTCTTACGCATATATATTCCGTTCTTAAGCATATATATTCCGTTCTTACGCATATATATTCAGTTCTTACGCATATATATTCAGTTCTTACGCATATATGTTCAGTTATTATGCATATATATTCAGTTCTTACGCATATATATTCAGTTAATATGCATATATATTCAGATCTTACGCATTTATATTAAGTTCTTACACATATATATTCAGTTCTAGCACATATATATTCAGTTCTTACACATATATTTTCAGTTCTTACACATATATATTCCGTTCTTACGCATATATATTCACTTCTTACACATATATATTCCGTTCTAACACATATATATTCAGTTCTTACACATATATATTCAGTTCTTACAAATATATATTCAGTTCTTACACATATATTCAGTTCTAACGCATATATATTCAATTCTTACGCATATATGTCCAGTTCTTACACATATATTCCGATCTTACGCATATATATTCAGTTCTTACGCATATATATTCAGTTCTTACACATATATATTTAGCTCTTACACATATATATTCAGTTCTTACACATATATATTCAGTTCTTACACATATATATTCCGTTCTAACAAATATATATTCAGTTCTTACACATATATATTCAGTTCTAACACATATATATTCCGTTCTTACGAATATATATTCCGTTCTTACGCATATATATTCACTTATTACGTATATATATTCACTTATTACGTATATATATTCAGTTTTTACGCATATATACGCATACATGTATATATTCAGTTATTACTCATATATATTCACTTATTACGTATATATATTCAGTTTTTACGCATATATATTCAGTTTTGACGCATATATATTCAGTTCTTACGCATATGTTTTCAGGTCTTACGCATATATATTCAGTTCTTACGCATATATATTGAGTTCTTACACATATATATTGAGTTCTTACACATATATATTCAGTTCTTACACATATATAGTCAGTTCTTACACATATATATTCCGTTCTTACGCATATGTATTCAGTTCTTAGACATATATATTCAGTTTTTACATATATATATTCAGTTCTTATACATATATATTCCGTTATTACGCATATATATTCCGTTCTTACGCATATATATTCAGTTCTCACGCATATATATTCAGTTCTTACGCATATATTTTCAGTTCGTACGCTTATATATTCAGTTCTTATGCATATATATTCAGTTCTTTCGCATATACATTCAGTTCTTACGCATATATATTCAGTTCTTACACATATATATTCAGTTCTTACACATATATATTCAGTTCTTACGCATATATTCAGTTCTTACACATATATATTCCGTTCTTACGCATATATATTCAGTTCTTACGCATATATATTCAGTTCTAACGCATATATATTCAGTTCTTACGCATATATATTCAGTTCTTACACATATATATTCAGTTCTTACGCATATATTCAGTTCTTACGCATATATATTCAGTTCTTACCCATATATGTTGAGTTCTTACACATATATTCCGTTCTTACGCATATATATTCAGTTCTTACGCATATATATTCAGTTCCTACACATATATATTGAGCTCTTACACATATATATTCAGTTCTTACGTATATATCTAACACATATGTATTCATTTCTTACGCATATATATTCAATTCTTACACATATATATTCCGTTCTTACACATATATATTCAGTTTTTACACATATATATTCAGTTCTTACACATATATATTCCGTTCTTACGCATATATTTTCAGTTCTTACGCATATATATTCGGTTCTTACGCATATATATTCGCTTCTTACGTATATATATTCAGTTGTTACGCATATATATTCCGTTCTTACGCATATATCCAGCTCTTACGCATATATATCCAGTTCTTACACATATATATTCAGTTCTTACACATATATATTCCGTTCTGACGCATATATATTCAGTTCTTACGCATATATGTTCAGTTCTTACGCATATATATTCAGTTCTTGCGAATATATATTCAGTTCTTACACATATATATTCAGTTCTTACGTATATATCTTACACATATATATTCAGTTTTCACGCATATATATTCAGTTCTTTCGCATATATTATCAGTTCTAACGCATATATATTACGTTCTTTCGCATATATTATCAGTTCTTACGCATATATCTTACACATATATATTCAGTTCTTACGCATATATGTTCAGTTCTTACGTATATATATTCAGTTCTTACGCATATATGTTCAGTTCTTATGCATATATATTCAGTTCTTACGCATATATATTCAGTTCTTACGCATATATATTCACTTCTTACGCATATATATTCACTTCTTACGCATATATATTCAGTTCTTACGCATATATATTCAGTTCTTACGCATATATGTTCAGTTCTTATGCATATATATTCAGTTCTTATGCATATATATTCAGTTCTTACGCATATATGTTCAGTTCTTACGCATATATATTCAGATCTTACGCATTTATATTCAGTTCTTACGCATATATATTCAGTTCTTACGCATATATATTCAGTTCTTACGCATATATATTCAGATCTTACGCATTTATATTCAGTTCTTACGGATATATATTCAATTCTTACGCATATATATTTAGTTCTTACGCATATATATTTAGTTCTGACGCATATA
>JAWPHD010009042.1:0-108332 GCA_037043455.1 Cyrtodaria siliqua | reverse complement strand
AAACATGGCTGCCAGCGGCCGTCTTTGTTTACATAGAGTTATATAATGAAAACTTGTAGCGACTACTTCTCTGAAACTGCTTAATGGATTTTTATGAAACTTCACAGGAATTTTGCTCTTGATGTCTAATTGATCCTAGCAAAATTTCAGGTCGGCCGGAAATTCAAGATGGCCGCCACGGCTAAAAATAAATTTTCAAAATACAAGTTTGTAGCGACTACTTCTTAAAAACTATAAGTGATATTGATATGGGACTTTTTCTAAAATGATCAGCATGACATGATGTTGGTCCTTGTCGAAAATCGTTTTGATTCGACGTTAAACATGGCTGCCAGCGGCCGTCTTTGTTTACATAGAGTTATATAATGAAAACTTGTAGCGACTACTTCTCTGAAACTACTTGACGGATTTTCATGAAACTTCACAGGAATGTTGCTCTTGATGTCTTATTGATCCTAGCAAAATTTCAGGTCGGCCGGAAATTCAAGATGGCTGCCATGGCTAAAAATGGATTTTCAAAATACAAGTTTGTAGCGACTACTTCTTGAAAACTATAAGTGATATTGATATGGGACTTTTTGTAAAATGATCAGCATGACATGATTTTAGTCCTTGTCAAAAATCGTTTTGATTCGATGTTAAACATGGCTGTCAGCGGCCATCTTTGTTTACATAGAGTTATATAATGAAAACTTGTGACGACTATTCCTCTGAAACTGCTTAATGGATTTTTATGAAACTTCACAGGAATTTTGCTCTTGATGTCTAATTGATCCTAGCAAAATTTCAGGTCGGCCGGAAATTCAAGATGGCCGCCACGGCTAAAAATAAATTTTCAAAATACAAGTTTGTAGCGACTACTTCTTAAAAACTATAAGTGATATTGATATGGGACTTTTTCTAAAATGATCAGCATGACATGATGTTGGTCCTTGTCGAAAATCGTTTTGATTCGACGTTAAACATGGCTGCCAGCGGCCGTCTTTGTTTACATAGAGTTATATAATGAAAACTTGTAGCGACTACTTCTCTGAAACTACTTGACGGATTTTCATGAAACTTCACAGGAATGTTGCTCTTGATGTCTTATTGATCCTAGCAAAATTTCAGGTCGGCCGGAAATTCAAGATGGCTGCCATGGCTAAAAATGGATTTTCAAAATACAAGTTTGTAGCGACTACTTCTTGAAAACTATAAGTGATATTGATATGGGACTTTTTGTAAAATGATCAGCATGACATGATTTTAGTCCTTGTCAAAAATCGTTTTGATTCGATGTTAAACATGGCTGTCAGCGGCCATCTTTGTTTACATAGAGTTATATAATGAAAACTTGTGACGACTATTCCTCTGAAACTGCTTAATGGATTTTTATGAAACTTCACAGGAATTTTGCTCTTGATGTCTAATTGATCCTAGCAAAATTTCAGGTCGGCCGGAAATTCAAGATGGCCGCCACGGCTAAAAATAAATTTTCAAAATACAAGTTTGTAGCGACTACTTCTTAAAAACTATAAGTGATATTGATATGGGACTTTTTCTAAAATGATCAGTATGATAGGATGTTGGTCCTTGTCAAAAATTGTTTTGATTCAACGTTAAACATGGCTGCCAGCGGCCATCTTTGTTTACATAGTTATATAGTAAAAAACTTGTAGCGACTACTTCTCTGAAACTACTTGACGGATTTTCATGAAACTTCACAGGAATGTTGCTCTTGATGTCTAATTGATCCTAGCAAAATTTCAGGTCGGCCGGAAATTCGTGATGGCTGCCATGGCTAAAAATAGATTTTCAAAATACAAGTTTGTAGCGACTACTTCTTGAAAACTATAAGTGATATTGATATGGGACTTTTTGTAAAATGATCAGCATGATATGATGTTGGTCCTTGTCAAAAATTGTTTTGATTCAACGTTAAACATGGCTGCCAGCGGCCACCTTTGTTTACATAGAGTTATATAGTAAAAACTTGTAGCGACTACTCCTTTGAAACTACTTGGCGGATTTTCATGAAACTTAACAGGAATGTTGCTCTTAATGTCTAATTGATCCTAGCAAATTTTCAGGTCGGCCAGAAATTCAAGATGGCCGCCACAGCTAAAAATAGATTTTTAAATAAGAAGTTTGTAGCAACTACGTCTTGAAAACTATAAGTGATATTGATATGGGACTTTTTGTAAATTGATCAGCATGACATGATCATATCAGAGTCAAACATTATTTTGATTCGACGTTAAACATTGCTGCCAGTGGCCATCTTTTTTTACATAGAGTTATATGATGAAAACTTGTAGCGACTACTCCTCTGAAACTACTTGGCTGATTTTCATGAAACTTCACAGGATTGTTGCTCTTGATGTCTAATTTTCAGGTCGGCCAGAAATTCAAGATGGCCGCCACGGCTAAAAATAATTTTTCAAAAAACAAATCTGTAGCGACTACTTCCTGAAATCAAAATCAATCGGTAGAGCTTCAATGTCTTGTTTATCTGATCTTTACCATATTTGTTAAGAATGTTAATATAAATCACCACCTACAAACACCCCCCCCCCCCCCCCCCCCCCCCCCCCCCACACACACACACCCACCTTCCCCCATTTTATGAAATTTCATTCATAGAAGAAAGTGGAACAAATTTAAAATACCCATACCAGAATATTAGACACAGCAGACTTATTGCACCCCCCCCCCCCCCCCCCCCCCCCATTTTTATGAAATTTCATTCATAGAAGAAAGTGGAGCAAATTTAAAATACCCATGCCAGAATTAGACACAGCAGACTTATTGCCCATGATTACCAGGTGAGCGATCTACGGCCATCCTATCCCTGTTGTTTTTGCAATGTTTTAAAAAAACTAGTGATGGGAATTTTATGTCGAAAAAACCTTGATATAACAGCCATTTTTGCCAGTAGAGCCCTACAGGCCCTCTTGGGACTCTTGTTGTTAATAGAATGGCTTTTTTTTAAAACATATGCACTTAAATGTTATCTCAGCAAATAGAAAAGTCAATTATTTTTAGTTACAAAAATGTTTACAAACTTTCATTTAAGCATCATTGACCTTTTTATTTTTAAGACCAGCCCCCGTTAGGCGAGACATGTGAAAAGACGGATTTCTTGTCTTATACATGTGGTGCATTACGTGCGCACATAATTGTCCGCATTCAATGCTTAATATGTGGACGCAAGTAGACGATTTTAAATTTGATTATTATGAAACGGGTCCCTGGCAGGTTTTTAGCTCTACTGGCCAAAGGCCAGCAGAGCTTATGGGATGACGAATTGTCCGTCCGTACCGTCGTCCGTCGTTAACTTTTGTCTTGTTACCACCATAGGGCCTTCATTTTTCATCCGATCTTTACCAAACTTTAACAGGTTGTTAATATCAATAAAAGCTCGGACAAGTTCGAAAACCAGCCAGATCAGAATAATTTCAGCGGAGTTATGGTCCTTGTTTTGCGGAAAAATGCCATATTAAGCCTTGTGAACACTCTAGCACCTTCATTTATTATTTGATCTTTACCAAACTTGCAAAGGTTGTTAATATCATCGAAGGCTCAAACCAGTTCGAAAACCAGCCAAATCAGATCAGTAACATCGGAGTTATGGCCCTTGATTTTTCTGAAAATTGCTGTTTTCTGCCTTGTGAACGCTCTAGCACCTTCATTTATTTTTTGATCATTACCAAACTTGCACAGATTGTTAATACCAATTATAGCTTGGACAAGTTCGAAAATCGGGTGAATTGGGTCAGTAACATAGGAGTTATGGCCCTTGTTTTTCTGAAAAATGGCATTTTCTGCCTTGTGAACACTCTAGCACCTTCATTTATTATTTGATCTTTACCAAACTTCCACAGATTGTTAATATCAATGAAAGCTCGAACAAGTTCGAAAACCAGCTAAATCAGATCAGTAACACCGGAGTTATGGCCCTTGTTTTTTCTGAAAAAATGCTATTTTCTGCCTTGTGAACACTCTAGGGCCTTCAATATTAATAGGATCTTTACTTAACTTTGCCAGTATCATTATATCAATGAAAACTTGAACAAGTTCAAAAACCGGCAAGATCGAAATAATTTCAACGGAGTTATGACCGTTGTTTTGCTGAAAAATATCATATTAAGCCTTGTGAACACTAGCACCTTCATTTATTATTTGATCTTTACCAAACTTGCACAGATTGTTAATATCAATGAAAGCTCGGACAAGTTCGAAAACCAGCTAGATCGGAGTTATTGCCCTAGATTTAGTTAAAAATGCTATATTTTGCCTCATTAAGACAATAGGGCCTTCATCTTTCATCCAATCTTTACCAAACTTTACCAGATTGTTTATATAAATGAAAGCTCGGACAAATTCGACGACCAGCTAGATCGGACCATTAACAGCGGAGTTATGGCCTTTGATTTAGTTAAAAATGCTATATTTTGCCTCGTTAAGGGTTAAGACGATAGGGCCTTCATTTTTCATTCTATCATTATCAAACTTTACCACATTGTTAATATCAATGAAAGCTTGGACAAGTTTGCAAACCAGTCATATCGGACTAGTTACAGCGGAGTTGTGGCCCTTGATTTAGATAAAAATGCTATATTTTGCCTCGTTAAGACAATAGGGGTTTGTTGTTCATCCGATCTTTACCAAACTTTATCAGATTGTTAATGTTATTGAAAGCTTGAACAAGTTCGAAAACCAGCCATATCAGACTAGTAACAGCGGAATTATGGCCCTTGATTTAGTTAAAATGCTATATTTTGCCTCGTTAAGACGATAGGGGCTTCATTGTTCATCGAATCTTTACCAAACTTTATCAGATTGTTAATATCAATGAAAGCTTGGACAAGTTCGAAAACCAGTCATATCGGACCAGTAATAGCAAAGTTTTGGCCCTTGATTTAGTTCAAAATGCTATATTTTGCCTCGTTAAGACTATAGGGCCTTCATTTTCATCCTATCTTTAACAAACTTTACCACATTGTTAATATCAATGAAAGCTCAGACGATTTGGAAAACCAGCCATATCGGACTACTAACAGCGGAGTTATGGGCCTTGATTTAGTTAAAAATGCTATATTTTGCCTCGTTAAGACGATAGCGGCTTCATTGTTCATCCGATCTTTACTAAACTTTATCAGATTTTTAATATCAATGAAAGCTTGGACATGTTCGAAAACCATTCATATGTGACCAGTAACAGCGGAGTAATGGCCCTTGACTTAGTTAAAAATGCTATATTATGCCTCTTTAAGACGAAAGGGGCTTCATTTTTTAGCTCTACTGGCCAACGGCCAGCAGAGCTTATGGGATGGTGTGTTGTCCGTCGTCCGTCCGCCCGTCGTCTGTTAACTTTTGTCTCGTAAAGACAATAGGGCCTTCATTTTTCATCCGATCTTTACCAAACTTAAACAGATTGTTAATATAAATGAAAGCTCGGACAAGTTCGAAAACCAGCCAGATCGGACCAGTAACAGTAGAGTTATGGCCCTTGATTTAGTTAAAAATGCTATATCTTGCCTCGTTAAGACGATAGGGCCTTCATTTTTCATCCGATCTTTACCAAACTTTATCAGATTGTTAATATCAATGATAGCTCGGACAAGTTCGAAAACCAGCCATAACTGACTAGTAACAGCGGAGTTTAACCCTTGATTTAGTAAAAAATGCTATATTTTGCCTCGTTAAGACGATAGGGGCTTCATTGTTCATCCGATCTTTACCAAACTTTATCAAATTGTTAATGTCGTTGAAAGTTCAAACAAGTTCGAAAACCAGCCATATCGGACCAGTAACAGCAGAGTTACGGCCCTTGATTTAGTTAAAAATGCTATATTTTGCCTTGTTAAGACGATAGGGTCTTTATTGTTCATCCAATCTTTACCAAACGTTACCAGATTGTTAATATCAATGAAAGCTTGGACAAGTTCGAAAACCAGCCAGATCGGACCAGCAACAGCGGAGTTATGGCCCTTGATTTAGTTAAAAATGCTATATTACTATAGGGCCTTCGTTTTTCGTCCGATCTTTACCAGACTTTACCAGATTGTTAATATAAATGATAGCTCGGACAAATTCGAAACCAACCAGATCGGACCAGAACATCGGAGTTATGGCCCTTGATTTAGTTAAATATGCTATATTTTGCCTCGTTAATACGATAGGGCTTTCATTTTTCATCTGATCTTTACCAAACTTTACCAGATTGTTACTATCAATGAAAGCTCCAACAAATTTCAATACCAGAGTTATGGCCCTTGGTTTTCTGAAATATGCTATATTTTGGCCTCATTAAGAAGAAAGGGCCTTCATTTGGCCAGATTTCAGTGAAACTTTTCAAGAATGATCAGATGGGGCGTCTGTGGCCGAGTGGTTAACGTCTCTGACTTGAAATCACTTGCGCTCTCACCGCTGTAGGTTCGATCCCTCAGGGGCCTAGGAATCTTTATGTGAGGAAGCTATCCAGCTGGCTTGCGGAACGTCGGTGGTTCTACCCAGGTGCCAGCCCGTGCACGAAAACTGCCCGGAGGGGCACCTGGGGTCTTCCTCCACCAATGGTCGCCATATGACCTTAGCTGTTGGTGCGACTATAAAATCCAATTCAATTCAAGAATGATCAGTACAAAGCCTAGCTGAACATGTCGTCATCGTGTTCTGGTTGAATGATTTTGGCGGAGTTATGTCCCTTTAAAGGTTTTAATACACAAACTTTGTCTGGACTAGTTCTCCTGAATGTCTCCTCACATTTCAACCAAACTTTACAGGGATGATCAGCACCAAGCATAGTTGTGCATATCATCGTCGCGTTCCTGTTAACAGATTTTTGGTGGAGTTATAGCCCTTTAAAGGTTTCTGATACACAAACATTTTCTGGGCTAGTTCTCCTGAACCCCTGTTGGATTTTACTGAAACTTGACAAGGATGATCAGTATCAGGTCTAGTTGTGCAAATCATTGCCGTGTTCCGGTTGAATGATTTTTGGCAGAGTTATGGCCCTTTAAAGGTTTTAATACACAAACTTTGTCTGGACTAGTTCTCCTGAACGCCTCCTCACATTTCAACGAATCTTTACAGGGATGATCAGCAGCAAGCATAGTTGTGCATATCATCGTGGCATTCCGGTTAACTGAATTTTGAAAGAGTTATGGCCCTTTAAAGGTTTTTGATACACAAATATTTTCCGGGCTAGTTCTCCTGAACCCCTGACTGGATTTTTACGAAACTTGAAAAGGTTGATCAGTATCAAGCCTAGTTGTGCATATCATCGCCATATTCGGGTTGAATGATTTTTGGCAGAGTTATGGCCCTTTAAAGGTTTTAATAGCCAAACGTTGTCCAGATTAGTCTCTTGTGAACTCCTTGCTGCATTTCAACGAATCTTGATGGGGATGATCAGTACCAAGCCTAGTTGCACCTGTCATTGCCGTGTTTTGGTTGAATGAATTTTGGCAGAGTTATGTCCCCTTAAAGGTTTTAATACACTAACTTTGTACAGACTAGTTCTCCTGAACCTCTGGCTGGATTTCAGCGAAACTTGTCAGGGACAATCAGTACCAAGCCTAGTTTCGTATATCTTCACCATGTTCTGGTTGAATGATATTTGAAAGAGTTATGGCCCCTTATACATAAACTTTATCTAGAGCCAGTAGAGCGTGTTTTAACATTTCAGCATGATTATTCAATAGAACATTTAGTAAAATATGTCCCATAATTAAGGTCGCTCTATTGAATTTAAGCAAGACAAACCAGATGCATCACTGATTACGAATGGCATTGTCTACATACTGAAAGGATTGTCGGTATATATTTTGCAGTTGTAAACATAATGCTTACAGTATATATTTTGCAATTGTAAACATAATGATTACAGTAATCGCTGTCACATGATATAGGGGCATACCGCCAAGGTTTTAACAAGCTTTCTGTCGCATACATTGCAGGTTTGAACAATGCTATCGGTAATTGGACTGCAAATATAAGGCGTATTTATTTTCAATCTTAATTTTTCAAGATCGCGAACAATTGATATAGTGGTACTGTCTAGCATTCACCACATCACTGAACACATCAAGTGGGTTCTAATAATGATTTTACAGCCATATTTTAAAATTCACTAGGGCGGTTAATAGCATGTCTGTTAAATAAGTAGCGAAACATTTAATAATTTGAGCTACAATCAATATTTTGGTAAGAGAAAAATATCCAGGGTGTTGGGATATGACAATTAATGGCCAGGATATAAATAAGGGAATTGAATTGGGGTTTTACGGCGCACCAACACAAAAAAGGCTATGGCGCCAAACAGGTATGAACATGCCAGGCTCATCCTCCATTTACATCTAGATAAAATATGGAGAATGGGCCTAGAACCTTCTAACCTGTGGAACTGCAGAGTTGCTGCAAATTGTAGACACTCATTATTTACGATGGAGTTGCGTTTCCATATTTGGATATGCGGTGTCATAAAGAAAACCTTGAATGAGCGATAAAAATAATTGACAAAATGAACATGATTTGGGGCGGGGGGGGTTCTACCCCTCGGCCTCTAGCGGGATTTGCTAGAGGCAGAGGGTAGGAAAATTGACGAATATACATGGTTGGTATATTTGAATAACAGTACAATGATTTGCCGTCACACTATTGTTACAGATGTGATTGTTATTTTTAGCTCGACTGATCAGAGATCAGCAGAGCTTATGCCTTGGTGCGGTGTCCGTCGTCCGTCCGTCCGTCCATCTGTCCGTCCGTCTGTCCGTAAACTTTTATTTGTAGCGACTTCACCTCTGAAACTACTGGATGGATATTCATGAAACTTTACAGAAATGTTGCCCATAAAGTCTAGTTGATCCTAGCAAAAATTCATGTTGATGTGAAATCCAAGATGGCCGCCAAAGCTAAAAATAGAGTTTTAAAATACAAGTTTGTAGCGACTTCTTCTTGAAAACTATAAGTGATATTGATATGGGACTTTTTCTAAAATGATCAGCATGACATGATGTTGATCCTAGTCAAAAATCGTTTTGATTCAACGTTAAACATGGCTGCCAGCGGCCATCTTTGTTTACATAGAGTTATATAGTAAAAAGTTGTAGCGACTACTCCTCTGAAACTACTTGGCGGATTTTCATGAAACTTTACAGGAATGTTGCTCTTAATGTCTAATTGATCCTAGCAAAATTTCAGATCGGCCAGTAATTCAAGATGGCCGCCACAGCTAAAAATAGATTTTTAAAAAATAAGTTTGTAGCAACTACTTTTTGAAAACTATAAGTGATATTGATATGGGACTTTTTCTAAAATGATCAGCATGACATGATGGTTATCCGAGTCGAACATTATTTTGATTCGACATTAAACATGGCTGCCAGTGGCCATCTTTGTTTACATAGTGTTATATAATAAAAACTTGTAGCGATTACTCCTCTGAAACTACTTGACGGATTTTCATGAAACATCACACAAATGTTGCTCTTGATGTCTTATTGATCCTAGCGAAATACAGGTCGGCCGGAAATTCAAGATGGCCGCCACGGCTAAAAATAGTTTTTTCAAAATACAAGTTTGTAGTGACTACTTCTTGAAAACTATAAGTGATATTGATATGGGACATTTTCTAAAATGATCAGCATGACATGATGTTGGTCCTTGTCAAAAATCATTTTGATTCGATGTTAAACATGGCTGTCAGCGGCCATCTTTGTTTACATAGATATATAATGAAAACTTGTAGCGACTACTTCTCTGAAACTAATTGACGGATTTTCATGAAACTTCACAGGAATGTTGCTCTTTATGTCTAATTGATCCTAGCAAAATTTTAGGTCGACCACAAATTCAAAATGGCCGCCACGGCTAAAAACAGATTTTTTAAAAAAAGTTTCTAGCGACTACTTTTTGAAAACTGTAAGTGATATTGATATGGGACTTTTTCTAAAATGATCAGCATGACATGATGGTTATCCTTGTCGAAAATTATTTTGATTCAACATTAAACATGGGCACCTGAGTGGCCATCTTTGTTTGCATAGAGTTTGTATAGTAAAATATTGTAGCGACTACTCCTCTGAAACTACTCGACGGATTTTCATGAAACTTCACAGGAATGTTGCTCTTTATGTCTAATTGATCCTAGCAAAATTTTAGGTTGGCCGGAAATTCAAGATGGCCGCCACAGCTAAAAATAAATTTTCAAAAAACAAGTTTGTAGCGAGTACTTCTTGAAATCAAAATCAATCAGTAGAGCTTCAAGGTCATTGACCTCTTGTTTAGATATATTATAGAACTGAAATAAGACTTAGACATTTAATGTTGCATACGGATATCCCCCACACTACCTCTCCCATATGTTATATCAATCGCTTCAAAATATTAACTTTTTCAATTTTATATGCAGGCCCAGGCCTACAGGGCCTATGTGTAGCTGCGCGCTTGTCAACAAGTCTTAAAAATCAATAGAGAAATCCCCAAGTTATTAATAGCTGTCATGCGAAGCAAATCGGCGACATGATGACGCTCGCTTTGCAATACATTGCGATTTAATTTACCGCCAGGTTTAAAAAAGCTATTCCAGTCGTTTTTAGCTCGACTGATCAGAGATCAGCAGAGCTCATGCCGTGGTGCGGCGTCCGTCGTCTGTCTGTCCGTCCGTCTGTCTGTCCGTCAACTTTTATTTGTAGCGACTACTCCTCTGAAACTACTGGATGGATATTCATGAAACTTTACAGAAATGTTGCCCATGAAGTCTAGTTGATCCTAGCAAAAATTCATGTTGATGTGAAATCCAAGATGGCCACCAAAGCTAAAAATACAAGTTTGTAGCGACTACTTCTTGAAAATTATAAGTGATATTGATATGGAACTTTTTCTAAAATGTTCAGCAAGACATGATGTTGGTCCTTGTCAAAAATCGTTTTGATTCAACGTTAAACATGGCTGCCAGCAGCCATCTTTTTTTACATAGAGTTATATAGTAAAAACTTGTAGAGACTACTCCTCTGAAACTTCTTGGCGGATTTTCATGAAACTTTACAGGAATGTTGCTCTTGATGTCGAATTGATCCTAGCAAAATTTCAGGTTGGCCAGAAATTCAAGATGGCCGCCACAGCTAAAAATAGATTTTTAAAAAATAAGTTTGTAGCGACTACGTCTTGAAAACTATAAGTGATATTGATATGGGACTTTTTGTAAAATGATCAGCATGACATGATGGTTATCAGAGTCAAACATTATTTTGATTCGACGTTAAACATGGCTGCCAGTGGCCATCTTTGTTTACATAGAGTTATATAATGAAAACTTGTAGCGACTACTCCTCTGAAACTACTTGACGGATTTTCATGAAACTTCACAGGAATGTTGCTCTTGATGTCTAATTGATCCTAGCAAAATTTCAGGTCGGCCGGAAATTCAAGATGGCCACCACGGCTAAAAATAAATTTTCAAAATACAAGTTTGTAGCGACTACTTCTTGAAAACTATAAGTGATATTGATATGGGACTTTTTCTTAAATGATCAGCATGACATGATGTTGGTCCTTGTCAAAAATCGTTTTGATTCAAAGTTAAACATGGCTGCCAGAGGCCATCTTTGTTTACATACAGTTATATAGTAAAAACTTGTAGCGACTACTCCTTTGAAACTACTTGACAGATTTTCATGAAACTTTACAGGAATATTGCTCTTAATGTCTAATTGATCCTAGCAAAATTTCAGATCGGCCAGAAATTCAAGATGGCCGCCACAGCTAAAAATAGATTTATAAAAAAGAAGTTTGTAGCGACTACGTCTTGAAAACTATAAGTGATATTGATATGGGACTTTTTGTAAAATGATCAGCATGACATGATGGTTATAAGAGTCAAACATTATTTTGATTCGACGTTAAACATGGCTGCCGGTGGCCATCTTTGTTTACATAGAGTTATATAATGAAAACTTGTAGCGACTACTCCTCTGAAACTACTTGACGGTTTTCATGAAACTTCACAGTAATGTTGCTCTTGATGTCTAATTAATCCCAGCAAAATTTCAGGTCGCCCGGAAATTCAAGATGGCTGCCATGGCTTAAAATAGATTTTCAAAATACAAGTATGTAGCGACTACTACTTGAAAACTATAAGTGATATTGGACTTTTTGTAAAATGATCAGCATGGCATGATGTTGGTCCTTGTGAATTTTTTTTTTGATTCAACGTTAAACATGGCTGCCAGCAGCCATCTTTGTTTACATAGAGTTATATAGTAAAAACTTGTAGCGACTAATCCTTTGAAACTACTTGGCAGATTTTCATGAAACTTTACAGGAATGTTGCTCTTAATGTTTAATTGATCCTAGCAAAATTTCAGATCAGCCAGAAATTCAAGATGGCCGCCACAGCTAAAATTAGATTTTTAAAAAAAGAAGTTTGTAGCGACTACGTCTTGAAAACTATAAGTGATATTGATATGGGACTTTTTGTAAAATGATCAGCATGACATGATGGTTATCAGAGTCAAACATTATTTTGATTCGACGTTAAACATGGCTGTCAGCGGCCATCTTTGTTTACATAGAGTTATATAATGAAAACTTGTAGCGACTATTCCTGTGAAACTACTTGACGGATTTTCATGAAACTTCACAGGAATGTTGCTCTTGATGTCTAATTGATCCTAGCAAAATTTCAGGTCGGCCGGAAATTCAAGATGGCCACCACGGCTAAAAATATTTTTTCGAAAAACAAGTCTGTAGCGACTACTTCCTGAAATCAAAATCAATCAGTAGAGCTTCAAGGTCATTGACCTCTTGTTTACTGTAAAGGCATTAAAACATGTAAAATAAAGCAGTTTGGAACCAGAAAAGAATGATCTTTTATTGAAACATTTCAACATTTCTATTCAGAGATTGCGATCCGATGAAGCGTGATACATGTACACAATCCGCAAAGCGGTCGTATGTGATTGTCGCAAAATGTTGAAGCGATTTTTATTTCATAAAATTTATGATTAGCATATAATTAAACAACTTGCTTTTGTTGTATTTTATTAACAATATTTTCACAACATAAGGAATGCTTTTTGTCATTCAAAATCGGGAGAATAAAACGTCAAATACAGGGATCCCAAGCAACGTGTTGCGACAAGCAACTATCTATATATACACTATCTATATATATCGGCAGGGAAAATCCTGCCGCGCATGCGCAAAACTGTCTAGTTTACAATCACTTCCTATTAGACAACACTCGCTACGGTGAGGTTTGAATTTTGTCATTTGGCGTGGGTTTTTAGCGTGTTTTGGCGTGGGTTTTCATTTTGATTTTGTTTTATAATTTTTTTTTTACCTGCCCGATCGGACAATCAGGATTCAGAATCAACTTGTCCGGACCCACGTCTGGGTTGCCAAAACCTATCGGACAATGCCTAATGTCGAGCCCTGTAGCACACGTGCACACACACACACACACACGTGCACACACACACACATACATACATACACATATACATACATACATACATACATACATACATACATACATACACACACAGATAGGTAGGAGAGAGGGAGGAAGAGGAGGAGGAGGAAGTAGGAGGCGGAAGTAGGGGAGGAGGAGGAGGAGGAGGAGCTGCCAGGGTACTATTAGGGTACTTTGGGAGTACTGTGGGGGTACTTTCAGGACACTGTGAAATTATAAAAAATAAAAATAAAAAAAAGGAAGAATAAAAGTATGTAAGAACAAGTGTCTTAAACCTTAGACATGAACATGTACAGTAACATTCAAAAACAATTTTCTTTATACTATTCTTATAATAAATATTAATTATTGAACAAATACATGTAGAAAAAACAAAATTATGTGGATGCCGTGAGCTTTTAAAAAATCAAGATTGTTTGTGTCCCTTTAATAAAGTTAAACATCAGTCACCAGGGATGGAAACTTACGGTTGCCCGTTCGCCCGGGACGACTAAATTTCAAGCTGGGCGAGTAGATTTCATAAGTCGGTAGTCCGCCCGGGCGACTAGCTTTTTCGACAAGCTAAAGTCGATTTCCTCGGCATTATTCGTCAATGCGGATGAATAACATTTCAGTAGAAAACAACAACAAGGAAAATATTTCTTACATAGTTTATTAAGCAATTAAATGCAGTAAATAGTCGCAACTCTGTTTATTCGACGATGAAATGCAATTTAAGTCAACCGGATATTGGGAAATTTACGCATTTCCGTTTTGGGACATTCTAAAATGCGGCTCCCATTTTAATTTCACGGAGCGCGAACGTTACGGTATTTGATGTTATACAAATAACGAATCTTTAAGGACACTAGTCAGCTTTTAGGGCCTTCAGGATGTGGAATTGCAAAATGTATGCTGTTTTCCTGTATTGTAGTTTAACATTTTTCTAATATATATATAATTTGTTTTTTAAGAGGGGAATTTTTCACAGGAAAAGGGTGAAATATATACCATTCCAGAGTAACTGTAATGGCCATGATCAGACTGTAGTGAACTATAGAATATAAATATGCCTACCTACCGACCCTAGAGCATGCAATATGAAACACACTTTTTTTTTGTTTGGCCTAAATAAAGTAAATTTGTGTTAAAGTCATGTTTGTTAATGTGTTTGTGAGTGTGTCGAAAAGAAAAATACAGAAAATCTGGGCTCATAAATTTTCAGCTGGGCAACCAAAATCCAGAAGATGGTTGCCCATTTGGGCAACCAAGCTTTAAAAGTTAGTTTCCATCCCTGAGTCACTAATTAGTCACAATACCGAGTCGGTAGCGCGGCGGATTTGTAACTGGAGGCGCCGGGTTCAATCCTCCGTGGTGCCATTGAGTTCCGTCGGTGTTTTCTTGGGCAAGACACTTTTCCTTAGCCTCGTCCGTCGGATGGGGACGTAAACCGGGCGGTCCCGTGTATCGGTCTATCCTCCGAGCACGTTAAAGAACCATAGGAATCTATTCGATAATAAGAATAGGGCAGTTTCCCGGATTCCTATGTATCCTTCCCCTCTCTCTGGGGCGGCTCTAAATAACCTGTATTGTGTTGATGAGCCGTTAAACAACATTCAATTGGAACCAGTTCTATTCATTGGGCGCAGAATAGATTTGTAGACTGTATCATCTAATTATTGTAGTAAAATATTGATAAAATACCCATAAACCAATTGACTGCATCCCTGTTATTTATTCAAAAATCTGATGAAAAAACAGCTGGTTTACGAACAGTCAAACATCAATAGCAACTTTCTGAGTCCGGGATAAATAAAGCCAGAGCCTGAAACAATAATATTTCAAACTTTACTTTAATGAAGAAAAAAAATGAGTAAATTAACAAGTAACCTATACTAAATACAAAACTTTGTTAATAATTCATTGTTTTTAGAATCAAAACACAACTAATGAAACACCTGTTTTTAGCTCGACTGATCAGAGATCAGCAGAGCTTATGCCGTGGTGCGGCGTCGGTCTGTCGGTCCGTAAACTTTTATTTGTAGCGACTACTCCTCTGAAACTACTGGATGGATATTCATGAAACTTTACAGAAATGTTAAGTCTAGTTGATCCTAGCAAAAATTCATGTTGATGTGAAATCCAAGATGGCCACCAAAGCTAAAAATAGATTTTTAAAATACAAGTTTGTAGCGACTACTTCTTGAAAACTCTAAGTGATATTGATATGAGACTTTTTCTAAAATGATCAGCATGACATGATGTTGGTTCTTGTCGAAAATCGGTTTGATTCGACGTTAAACATGGCTGCCAGCGGCCATTTTTATCTCGCCTTTTCGAAGAAAAAAAGAGACATAGGTGTTGCTTTTCTGGCGGCGGCATCAACATTCAAGTTTTGCGTTTAGGTCATTTTCTCACAAACTGTATGCACTAGACCTTTCAAACTTTGCTTATAGTTGTATGATGGGTGGTACATCGCAACGTGACAAAGCAAATGTGGAAGTGACCCTGACCCTCCAAGCAAAGGGCCTATTGTCTTAACAAGGTAAAATACATCCTTTTTAACTAAATCAAGGGCCATAACTCCGGAGTTACTGGTCCGATCTGGCTGGTTTTCGAACTTGTCAGATCTTTCATTGATATTAACAATCTGGTACAGTTTGGTAAAGATCAGATAAAAAATGAAAGCCTTATCGTCTTGAGGCAAAACATAGCATTTTTAACTAATCAAGGGCCATAACTCCGCTGTTACTGGTCCGAAGTGGCTGGTTTTCGAAATTGTCCGAGCTTTCATTGATATTAACAATCTTGTAAAGTTTGGTAAAGATCAGATGAAAAATGAAAGCCCTATCTTATTAACGAGGCAAAATATTGCATTTTAAATAAAATCAAGGGCCACAACTCCACTGTTACCTGTCCTATCTGGCTAGTCTTCGTACTTGTCCGAGCTTTCATTGATATTAACAATCTGGTAAGGTTTGGTAAAGATCTGAAGAAAAATGATGGCCCTATTGTCTTAACGAGGCAAGATATAGCATTTTTAACTAGATCAAGGGCCATAACTCCATTGTAACTTGTCTGATCTTGCTGGTTTTCGAACTTCTCCGAGCTTTTATTGTCATTAAGAATCTGGTAAACTTTGGTAAAGATCGGATGAAAAATGAAGGCCCTATTGTCTTAACGGAGCAAAATATAGCATTTTTAACTAAATCAAGGGCCATAACTCCGCTGTTACTGGTCCAATTTGGCTGGTTTTCGAACTTGTCCGAGGTTTCATTGACATTAAAAATCTGGTAAAGTTTGGTAAAGATCAGATGAAAAATGAAGGCCCTATCGTCTTAACGAGACAAAAGTTAACAACGGACGACGGACAACTCGGCCTTTGGCCAGTAGAGCTAACAACGGAGTTTGCCGTTTGCTTTTGCTGAGATGACATCTAAGTGCATTTGTTTAAAAACAAAATGCCATTCTATTAAAAACAAAATGCCATTCTATTAAAAACAAGAGGCCCAAGAGGGCCTGTGGATGCTCTACTGGCTAAAACGGCTCTTATATCAAGGGTTGTCGACAAAAAATTCCCATCATTATTTTTTTAAAACATTGCAAAAACAACTAGGATAGGATGGCCTTAGATCGCTCACCTGGTAATCATGGGCATTAAGTCTGCTGTGTCTAGTCTGGCATGGGTATTTAATTTGTCCCACTTTTTCTATGAATGAAATTTCATAAAAATGGGTGGGGGGTTATATTAACATTCTAAACAAATAAAGTAGAGATCAGATAAAACATGAAGTAACTACAGATTTAATAAAGGAAAATACAATATAGCATTTTCAACAAATCAAGGGCCATAACTGTCGTTACTAACAATATCTAGCTGGTTTTCGAACTTGTCCAAGATTGTATTGATATTCCACGCTTTGCACAACTAGACATCATACTGAGGCTTCCTGCCAAATTTTGTAGAAATCCAACAAGCCGTTTAGGAGGAGTAGCGCCGACAAAGAAATTTAAAGTAAAAATGTCAAAGTGCCATAACTCAGGGAACTGGAACAAAAGCGCAATATGCACAACTAAACATCTAACCGATGCTTCCTGCCAAGTTTCGTCGAAATCCAACAAGGCGCCGACAAGAATTTTAAAAGTAAAAATGTCAAGGGGCCGTAACTTCATCAAAAATCAACGAATCGGAAAAAAACACAATAGGCACAACTAGAAATCATAGCAATGCTTCCTGCTAACATGGCGTTAACACCAAAAATAATGAAATCAAAAAATCAAAAAAAAAAATCAAAAAAAAATCAATCAATCAAATAAACAAAAACATAAACAAAAACAAGAGGTCAATGACCTTGAAGCTCTACTGATTGATTTTGATTTCAGGAAGTAGTCGCTACAGACTTGTTTTTTGAAAAATTATTTTTAGCCGTGGCGGCCATCTTGAATTTCCGGCCGACCTGAAATTTTGCTAGGATCAATTAGACATCAAGAGCAACATTCCTGTGAAGTTTCATGAAAATCGTTCAAGTAGTTTCACAGGAATAGTCGCTACAAGTTTTCATTATATAACTCTATGTAAACAAAGATGGCCGCTGACAGCCATGTTTAATGTCGAATCAAAATAATGTTTGACTCTGATAACCATCATGTCATGCTGATAATTTTACAACAAGTCCCATAACAATATCACTTATAGTTTTCAAGTAGTAGTCGCTACAAACTTGTATTTCGAAAATCTATTTTTAGCCATGGCAGCCATCTTGAATTTCCGGGCGACCTGAAATTTTGCTAGGATCAATTAGACATCAAGAGCAACATTCCTGTTAAGTTTCATGAAAATCCGTCAAGTAGTTTCAGAGGAGTAGTCGCTACAAGTTTTCATCATATAACTCTATGTAAACAAAGATGGCCACTGGCAGCCATGTTTAACGTCGAATCAAAATAATGTTTGACTCTCATAACCATCATGTCATGCTGATCATTTTACAAAAAGTCCCATATCAATATCACTTATAGTTTTCAAGACGTAGTCGCTACAAACTTCTTTTTTAAAAAATCTAATTTTAGCTGTGGCGGCCATCTTGAATTTCTGGCTGATCTGAAATTTTGCTAGGATCAATTAAACATTAAGAGCAACATTCCTGTAAAGTTTCATGAAAATCTGCCAAGTAGTTTCAAAGGATTAGTCGCTACAAGTTTTTACTATATAACTCTATGTAAACAAAGATGGCTGCTGGCAGCCATGTTTAACGTTGAATCAAAACAATTTTTGACAAGGACCAACATCATGTCATGCTGATCATTTTACAAAAAGTCCAATATCAATATCACTTATAGTTTTCAAGTAGTAGTCGCTACAAACTTGTATTTTGAAAATCTATTTTTAGCCATGGCAGCCATCTTGAATTTCCGGGCGACCTGAAATTTTGCTAGGATCAATTAGACATCAAGAGCAACATTCCTGTTAAGTTTCATGAAAATCCGTCAAGTAGTTTCAGAGGAGTAGTCGCTACAAGTTTTCATCATATAACTCTATGTAAACAAAGATGGCCACTGGCAGCCATGTTTAACGTCGAATCAAAATAATGTTTGACTGTTAAAACCATCATGTCATGCTGATCATTTTACAAAAAGTCCCATATCAATATCACTTATAGTTTTCAAGAAGTAGTCGCTACAAACTTGTTTTTTTTTAAATCTATTTTTAGCTGTGGTGGCCATCTTGAAATTCCGGCCGACCTGAAATTTTGCTAGGATCAATTAGACATCAAGAGCAACATTCCTGTGAAGTTTCATGAAAATCCGTCAAGTAGTTTCAGAGGAGTAGTCGCTACAAGTTTTCATTATATAACTCTATGTAAACAAAGATGGCCACTGGCAGCCATGTTTAACGTCGAATCAAAATAATGTTTGACTCTTAAAACCATCATGTCATGCTGATCATTTTACAAAAAGTCCCATATCAATATCACTTATAGTTTTCAAGACGTAGTCGCTACAAACTTGTATTTTGAAAATTTATTTTTAGCCGTGGCGGCCATCTTGAATTTCCGGCCGACCTGAAATTTTGCTAGGATCAATTAGACATCAAGAGCAACATTCCTGTGAAGTTTCATGAAAATCCGTCAAGTAGTTTCAGAGAAGTAGTTGCTACAAGTTTTCATTATATAACTCTATGTAAACAAAGATGGCCGCTGGCAGCCATGTTTAACGTCGAATCAAAACGATTTTCGACAAGGATCAACATTATGTCATGCTGATCATTTAGAAAAAGTCCCATATCAATATCACTTAGAGTTTTCATGAAGAACTCGCTACAAACTTGTTTTTTAAAAACCTATTTTTAGCTCTACTGATCAGAGATCAGCAGAGCTTATGCCGTGGTGCGGCGTCCGTCGTCCGTCCGTCCGTCCGTCTGTCTGTCCGTAAACTTTTATTTGTAGCGACTTCACAGCTGAAACTACTGGATGGATATTCATGAAACTTTACAGAAATGTTGCCCATAAAGTCTAGTTGATCCTAGCAAAAATTCATGTTGATGTGAAATCCAAGATGGCCGCCAAAGCTAAAAATAGAGTTTTAAAATACAAGTTTGTAGCGACTTCTTCTTGAAAACTATAAGTGATATTGATATGGGACTTTTTCTAAAATGATCAGCATGACATGATGTTGATCCTAGTCAAAAATCGTTTTGATTCAACGTTAAACATGGCTGCCAGCGGCCATCTTTGTTTACATAGAGTTATATTATAAAAACTTGTAGCGACTACTTCTCTGAAACTACTTGGCGGATTGTCATGAAACTTCTCAGGAATGTTGCTCTTGATGTCTTATTGATCCTAGAAAAATTTCAGGTCGGCCGGAAATTCAAGATGGCCGTCACAGCTAAAAATAGATTTTTAAAAAATAAGTTTGTAGCGACTTCTTCTTGAAAACTATAAGTGATATTGATATGGGACTTTTTCTAAAATGATCAGCATTACATGATGTTGATCCTAGTCAAAAATCGTTTTGATTCAACGTTAAACATGGCTGCCAGCGGCCATCTTTGTTTACATAGAGTTATATAGTGAAATCTTGTAGCGACTACACCTCTGAAACTACTTGGCGGATTGTCATGAAACTTCACAGGAATGTTGCTCTTGATGTCTAGTTGATCCTAGAAAAATTTCAGGTCGGCCGGAAATTCAAGATTGCCGCCACAGCTAAAAATAGATTTAAAATAAATAAGTTTGTAGCGACTACTTCTTCAAAACAATAAGAGATATTGATATGGGACTTTTTCTAAAATGATCAGTATGACATGATGTTGGTCCTTGTTGAAAATCGTTTTGATTTGACCTTAAACATGGCTGCTTTGTTTACATAGAGTTATATAATGAAAACTTGTAGCGACTACTTCTTTGAAACTACCTGACGGATTTTCATGAAACTTCACAGGAATGTTGCTCTTAATTGATCTTAGCAAAATTTCAGGTCGGCCGGAAATTCAAGATGGCCGCCACGGTTAAAAATAGATTTTCAAAAAACAAGTCTGTAGCGACTACTTCCTGAAATCAAAATCAATCAGTAGAGCTTCAAGGTCATTGACCTCTTGTTAGATCTGGCGGCCATCTTGGATTTCACATCAACATGAATTTTTGCTAGGATCAACTAGACTTCATGGGCAACATTTCTGTAAAGTTTCATGAAAATCCATTCAGTAGTTTCAGAGGAGAAGTCGCTACAAAAAAAAGTTTACGGACAGACGGACAGACGGACGACGCACGACGCACCACGGCATAAGCTCTGCTGATCTCTGATCAGTAGAGCTAAAAACAAACAAAAAAAATAAAATAATAATAATGAAAAAAAAATAATTATAATAATAAAAAAAAAGAAAAAAAATGTAAATAAAACAATAAATGAAAGAATATGAATACAAATAATAAAAAAAAATAATAAAAAAAAATATATATATATATTATAGAGAGAGGACCTTAAACGAGTTCCCATTTCATATAAGATTTATAAAACGAGTTATGAATTATTTTAATTTTAACGAGCCTTTTGGCGAGTTAAAATTAAAAATAATCCATAACGAGTTTCATCAATCTTATATGGAATGGGAACGAGTTAAAGATAACAAGGGACGTTATGTGATAAATATATATATTAAAAAAAATATATAAAAAAAATACACTAATAAAAAAATAAAAAAAGGCAAACCATCTGGTAAAGTTTGGTAAAGATCAGATGAAAAATGATAGCCCTATATCGTATTAATGAGGCAAAATATAGCATTTTTAACTAAATCAAGGGCCATAACTCCGCTGTTACTGGTCTGGCTGGTTTTCAAACTTGTCCGAGCTTTCATTGATATTAACAATCTGTTAAAGTTTGGTAAAGATCGGATGAAAAATGAGGCCCTTAGACAGTAAGCTAAAAATCATCAGCTCCAAAAAGTAGGTTAAGGTCATAGATGAAATCCATGCATCCAAAAAGATGCACTACCCAAGACACAATTATGTCAAAGTAGAATATGTTTTCTTCCGAAGATTAAGCTATAAGGTAGGTTTAAAACATCTAGTGCATTATTATGAATTATAGTTCATGAGAAAGTGATGTGACTATAACAATTTAAGTTATCTGCCCTTTGCTTGGATGGTGAAGGTCACATCCACATTTGCTTTGTGATGTTGCAATGTACCACTCAAGATACAACTATAAGCAAAGTTTGAAAGGACTTAGTGCATACAGTTTGTGAAAAAGTGACCTAAACGCCAAATTTGAAGGTAAAAATTATAAGGTTATCTGCCCTTTGCTTGGAGGTCAATGTCACTTCCACATTTGTTTTGTCACGTTGCGATGTACCACCCATGATACAACTATAAGCAAAGTTTTAAAGGTCTAGTGCATACAGTTTGTGAAAAAGTGACCTAAACGCAAAACTTGAACCTAAAAATTAGTAAGTTATCTGGCTTCATTTTTTATATGATCTTTACTAAAAAAAAAATCTTCATTACAGTAAAGTTTGAAGTATTATTGTCGGAGCCTTCAGGCTCTGGCTTTATTTATCCCGGACTCAGAAAGTTGCTATTGATGTTTGACTGTTCGTAAACCAGCTGTTTTTTCATAAGATTTTTGAATAAATAACAGGGATGCAGTCAAATTGGTTTATGGGTATTTTATCGGTATTTTACTACAATAATTAGATGATACAGTCTACAAATCTGTTCTGCGCCCAATGAATAGAACTGGTTCCAAATCGGTATTGTGACTAATTAGTGATTGATGTTTAACTTTATTAAAGGGACACAAACAATCTTGATTTTTTAAAAGCTCACAGGGTCCACTTAATTTTGTTTTTCTACATGTATGTGTTCAATAATTAGTATTTATTATAAGAATAGTATAAAGAAAATTGTTTTTGAATGTTACTGTTTATGTGTACAGCTGTGTATCTCCTTTAGTGCTGTCTGATTTTAAAATAAATAACTGAAGCATCTTCTAAAGAGTTTGGATACTAGGTCTGCTCCACTGCTACTTATTCTCATGAACTATACTGATCATATTTCAATAATAATAAAAAAAATCTTACATTAAACAATTGCTTCTAATGTACATTTCTAAAAACTGAGATAACCTTCACAGACACTAATATTTCAATCTAGTTGCTATTATACTTGTTTATAAATGTAATCATTAAGTCTTTTTGTTTATAACTGTGATAATTTACCAATTCTTCACATTCTGACCTTGATATTTTCCCAGTTCCTCACATTCTAACCTTGAAACGGCATTCTATTTAGCTAGTCATTACGCATAATATTCAGATGTCCTCTTATGTAACTGTTCTGACCGGCTTGTGATACTTTGTATCACTGTTTTCTTGTATACTGTTATACCCTAGATACCGTTCACTATACCAATGCTTTTAATAGAGAAAACTTTACTCGGGCCTTAGTTATACCTGAGCTAATCGGTCATGTAGCATGTTAGAAGTAAATAAGCAAGCTTTCCATGCCTTTTCAATGATCATTTAGCTTTGGTAAATAGGTCCTTCATTGTTACGCATACAATTGCATGAGAAAATAGTGTCATTCAACTTTGTGTCAGATGATGATACCCTTCCAATGAACTATTTGTAAACTTTAAAACACGGGCTTGTCATCATTTGTGTTTTGGTTTTATTTTTGTTCTATAAACAGCCAAGTGTATTTAGTATAGCTAAAATGGTTACCTTTCTTTATACGTCCATCTTTAGACAGGACATATCATGTTTAAGGTGGTGCCCGTCCATCCGTACGTCCGTGCCTGTTCGTTAACTTTTAGCTGACAAATGATTACGTTTAAAGCATACTGGTCAGGGGCCACTTTCCGTGACTTATGTAAACATAAACTAATTTTTCAGAAAAATCTATGTACCCTGACAATTTTTACTCTATTTTCTATTAGGTTACCTCTTCTGGAAATTTGATACCAAAGAATTTTGTTTTATATAAATTATCGATTTGGCACCTGACCTTTTTATAAATAGACTAAAACTGAGAAATCGTTTTGTTTACAAGCCCTGTTTCCGTCATGTATTTTATCTGTACATAAACTACTAGGTACATATATTGATAATACACTATCGTGGAAGTATCAGATATCTAAAGTTTATTCAACACTCAATACTAAAATTGCATTATTAAAACATATTATTTACTATTTAACATATGATATGAAGAAAATATTTTATAACACTTACATTATGTCATAGGTCTGACTATTGTTGCACTATTTGTGGGACAGGTAGTTATTTCGAATTCTGAAATCATGAAAATAACAAAAATTCAAATGAGGGCAGCACGAATAATATTGAATAAAGACGTAAATACTAATTCAAAGTCAATGTTTAAAGAATTGGGTTGGCTATCATTCGAAAACCGATGTCTATATCATATAGGAATATTAATTTTTAAATGTAAAAATGAACTAGTACCAAAATACCTGTCAGATCTAATTACCTTCTCTCACAATGAAACTTATATGTTGCGTTCCATTAAGCGAAAGGATCTTGTTCCACTGAAACATCGGACATACTCTTTTAAAGATTCGTTCAGCTATTACAGCCCAATAGTATGGAATACAATTCCTTTACATATACGTAACATCAATAGCCTTAATTAGTATAAATACAATTTAAAACAATTTCTTTTCCAAAAACAGGATATAAACTAGCTGAAATAACGATATAATTATGTCGCTGTTGTATTGTTGTTAATTGTTTTTGTTGTTAGCTCTACTGATCAGAGATCAGCAGAGCTTATGCCGTGGTGCGGCGTCCGTCGTTCGTCCGTCTGTCCGTAAACTTTTTTTTGTAGGGACTACTCCTCTGAAACTACTGAATGGATTTTCATGAAACTTTACAGAAATGTTGCCCATGAAGTCTAGTTGATCCTAGCAAAAATTCTTGTAGATGTGAAATCCAAGATGGCCGCCAAATCTAAAAATAGGTTTTTAAAAAACAAGTTTGTAGCGACTACTTCTTGAAAACTCTAAGGGATATTGCTATGGTTTTTTTTCTAAAATGATCAGCATGACATGATGTTGGTCCTTGTCGAAAATCGTTTTGATTCGACGTTAAACATGGCTGCCAGCGGCCATCTTTGTTTACATAGAGTTATATAATGAAAACTTGTAGCGACTAATCCTTTGAAACTACTTGGCAGATTTTCATGAAACTTTACAGGAATGTTGCTCTTAATGTTTAATTGATCCTAGCAAAATTTCAGTTCGGCCAGAAATTCAAGATGGCCGCCACAGCTAAAATTAGATTTTTTAAAAAAGAAGTTTGTAGCGACTACGTCTTGAAAACTATAAGTGATATTGATATGGGACTTTTTGTAAAATGATCAGCATGACATGATGGTTATAAGAGTCAAACATTATTTTGATTCGACGTTAAACATGGCTGCCAGTGGCCATCTTTGTTTACATAGAGTTATATGATGAAAACTTGTAGCGACTACTCCTCTGAAACTACTTGACGGATTTTCATGAAACTTCACAGGAATGTTGCTCTTGATGTCTTATTGATCCTAGCAAAATTTCAGGTCGGCCGGAAATTCAAGATGGCCGCCACGGCTAAAAATAGATTTTTAAAAAATAAGTTTGTAGCGACTACTTCTTGAAAACTATAAGAGATATTGATATGGGACTTTTTCTAAAATTATCAGCATAACACGATAGTTATCCGAGTCGAACATTATTTTGATTCGACGTTAAACATGGCTGCCAGTGGCCATCTTTGTTTACATAGAGTTATGTAATGATAACTTGTAGCGACTACTCCTCTGAAAATACTTGACGGATTTTCATGAAACTTCACACGAATGTTGCTCTTGATGTCTTATTGATCCTTGCAAAATTTCAGGTCTGCCGGAAATTCAAGATGGCTGCCATGGCTAAAAATAGATTTTCAAAATACAAGTTTGTAGCGACTACTTCTTGAAAACTATAAGTGATATTGATATGGGACTTTTTCTAAAATGATCAGCATGACATGATGGTTATTCAAGTCGAACATTATTTTGATTCGACGTTAAACATGGCTGTCAGTGGCCATCTTTGTTTACATAGAGTTATATAATGAAAACATGTAGCGACTACTCCTCTGAAACTACTTGACGGATTTTCATGAAACTTCACAGGAATGTTGCTCTTGATGTCTAATTGATCCTAGCAAAATTTCAGGTCGGCCGGAAATTCAAGATGGCCACCACGGCTAAAAATAGATTTTCAAAAAACCAGTTTGTAGCGACTACTTCCTGAAATCAAAATCAATCAGTAGAGCTTCAAGGTCATTGACCTCTTGTTGTTATTTTTCTATTTTTCTTGAGTGAAACTGGCACTGTATGCATGTTATTGCTTAAATATCCTTCATATATAAAGAAATATAAGAGATCGGACAGGGAAAGTAGCATTCAAGGAGGACAGTCAACCACAAAACACAGAAACAAACACGCAAACAGACAAACAAGAAGGCAAAAGTAAGAATAAATGCAAACGACATCACAAACACAAAAGGGTTGACAATAGGGCTACCGCCTTGGAACGGTCAGTGGCAAAGTAGGCCACTGGGTGTTTAAACCGGTTCTAGGGTGCACCAAACCTCACACTTACCCTACTGTCATCCCATTAAAACAGGAGAGTGTAAATAAAGAAATCCCCGCCATGATCTAAACTCTAACCAACAAGGCAGCATCAATAGGCAATATAAGTAAAACACAAATATGCTCATGTAAATATAATACAAAAAACCAATAGCCTAGAAAGCCACAATGAAGGTACTCAGTGACTTGGCAGAAGCCAGAGCAACAAGAGAATAAACCATTAAGGGCACGACAAGAAAGATCATAGACAACCATCAAACGCCACTGTCCCAATGGGCTTTAGGTAGGCGTCATCATAGAGTCCACAGCCTGTCCGGTCATCGTACAATTAAAGAGGAAAGCATAGTGGCGAACTGTAAAAGGGTCCACCACCAAGCATGCAGTACGTTGCAAAATGATAGGGTCATAACCTCTTTTGATAAACTTTTTAACAAGTATAACAAAGATAGAATGAAAGTGATCATGACCAAGAATCTTTCGAAGTTTATAAATCACATCACCATAGTAGTCAGGTTGTGGTAGTCCTTGTCGCAGAAGAGTTCTTAAATTACTTTTATATTTGGAAAGAAGTTCAGGGTTACGATAATAAAATTTTGCAAAGGTTTTACGAAGTTTTTGGTAACGGTAACCCTGATTGAGTAGCTTTTTAGTTATACAAAGATTACGAATATTAAAGTCCTGAGCTCGAGTACAAGCTCTTGAAAAACCAATAAGTTGAGATACATACACCCCATAAGAAGTTGCTCGGGGAACATCCCCATCCAAATGGGAATAAAATGTCAAAATTAAAATCATCTCTCTTGTCATAGATTTTGCTAATTATTTCACTATAACACTATGAATATCTTTATTATGAATTAAGAATATTAGGAATGTATTAACCAATGAGTGTTTGTCGGACTTGTAGAATTGTTGTGTATATGGATGTTTGCGTGTGTGCGCATGAACATGAATGTTTTTATATGTATTCATAACTTGTATAGCATGGCTGTTCGAACGCCACATTGAAAATAAGTGTATGTATTGTATATGCATAACTTAATGTGTTTTAACCTTCGTTAAATAAAGAAATTATTATTATTATTATAGATTCGACTAGGTCAAGATACAGTAAACTTTTATGAATTAAAAACTTGTTTGCAAGTCTATTCAACAATTTCATTGTAAAATGGTATGTTTGCATTGTTCCATCAGTTAGCTCGATCGCTATAACAATGCTCCTGGTAATGTCAATATAAAATGTTCAACGACGACAATTTACACTGTAATGATGGGTAACTCTGTATAAATCCGACTGATACAGGTTGTACGAGTTGCTTCCTTTTGGTTAAAATATATTTTAACTGCGTCCACTGAAGTGTGATAAAAATATGACGTCATTACAGTGTTATTTTTTTAATAGTTTATTATGCGGCAGTATGCGCACGCATGCCCAACGCCATATAAGGAAGTAAACACACTTTTCGGAGAAATCCCTTTCGTTTTTGTACCGCTTATTTACTTTTTGGTTGTTTTTTCTGTTTCCAATTTTCAGTTCTAAACGTCTGTCAATAAGTGACAGTAACTACAGCGATGTAAGTAATTTGCAGTGTAAAAACAGTTTTTAAATGAGAATGACGGAAACTGGGCTTGGACGGAAACCGGCCCCTAACTAGTATATAATAAAGCATATATAAACATATATAAAACGGGTTTTGACCTCCTATTTTATGTAGGGGGCCCCTCTATAGTGGTACAACTTGGGAAACTTGCAATATTTTACTATTACAGAGTTTCCGTCTTGTGACACTAACTTCTTCTATACCCTTTGAGATATCATGTTCCAGCGTGGTGTATTTTTGGTTAAGGATGTGTTGCTGTTCAGATCTTCAGGAGAACGTTTCAAGGTCATGGACCTTATGTTAATGATCACCAACGCTTAGACTATCAAGTTTGCTCAAATAAAATCCCTGGAGTAAAAATGGCTGTGTCCAAAGTTTGTATGTGGAGATTTTGCTCATTTTACATAGACCTACATAGGGAAATAAGTATAAAAGTCGAACAGGAAATGCAGCTTTCACAGAACACAGTAAACCCAAAACACAGTAAACCACGCCACGAACTATTCTCTAACCAACAAGGCAGCATTAATAGGCAATATAAGGTCTAATTACACTAAATCAACAGGATGTGCTCGCCTGGTGCAGTCGAAAGTACATGTAGTTCTGTCAGGGAGTACGTACTCCCTGGTTCTGTATTAAAGAATGCTAATATTTTTTACTTTAAAAACTTTTTTAGTGCAGTTTCTTGTTATTTTTTGGCTAACTGTATTCTGGACATGTTGATATTTGAAAATGCAGCTCATCATGTTTTTGACAGTTTTTTATATAAATTTGAGAAGTGAAAGTAGACAGATTATGGAATTGCAAGGGGTAAAAATAGTGTTGACCTTTGACCCGGTGTTAGTATACAACTGTAGAAATGTTTCTTAGAAGGTATTAAATCCACTATTTCCTTGTTGATGTTTAATAGCAGACTTGTTTATTTGCATGATAAAGTAAGTTTCCCATAATTCTAACGAGGTTTGAGTTTTTAACAGGTTGTCAACATTCCACATTCTAACTTTACTATGGAAGGGCAATGGAGATTCATTTACGCTATTATAACCTATAAGTAAAACACAAAAATGCTCGTGTATATATAAATACAAAAAGACAATAGCCTAGAAAGTCACAAAGAAGGTACTCAATGACTTGGCAGAAGCCAGAGCAACAACAGAATAATAAACCATTGAGGGCACGACAAAACAAGACTGCAGACAAACATCAAACGTCCTTTTGGACTCGCACCACTATTAAGATAAAAAAAAAAACAAGTTCGCTTTTCTACATTTTACAGGATACATTGATTTACCTTTACCAGGTTCTAAATCTACAGCATTTTAGGAAGAGATCACAGAAAAATGCATGTTGATATAAGATTTCTAGCTAATTCTGCCTCATTTTACACATCATGTGTCTAATCACCACGGGGTTGTACTTTTGTCTACATTTTGATAGGTGTCACGCAAACTTGAAATTAAAAAAAGTTCAATCTGGTAAATATTTGTTAAATGTGTTTTAAATTGCAGATATTGGATCAATGAAAAATTTAAGCATAAATACATGTTGTAAAATCTGTTTAACGCTATGCCACGAACAAAAACATTACAATGGGACCCAATGGAAAATTAATTGTGGTGTGAGACGTTTTGGGCTTTCAGACATCATCATAGGGTCCACAGCCAAAGAAAAGCATAGTGGCAAACTGTAAATGGGTCCACCACCAAGCATGCAGTGCGTTGCAAAGTGATAGGGTCATTTTGATAAACCTTTTAACAAGTTTAAGGGAGATAGTATGAAAGTGACCAAGGATCTTACGAAGTTTGTAAATCACATCACCATAGAAGTCAGGGTTGTGACAGTCCTTGTCGCAGAAGAGTTCTTAAATTACTTTTATATTTGGAAAGATGATCAGGGTTACGATTACATTTTGCAAAGGTTTTACGAAGTTTATGGTAACGGTAGCCCTGATGGAGTAGCTTTTTAGTTATACAAAGTTTACGAATATTAAAGTCCTCAACTTGAGTACAAGCTCTAGAAAAACGAATAAGTTGAGACACATAGACCCCATTAGAAGTTGCTCGGGGAACATAAACTTGAAAAATCTTCTCCAAAACCACAAGGCATAAATCTCTCATATTTTGCATGCTACATCAACTTATGGTCCTTTACCATGTGTGTTCAAATGGTGACCCTGGGGTCAAATATGGCTCTGCCCCGGGGTTATAGTTATATAGGAGAATCTTCAAATAAAATTTTTTTTTCTGAAAGTACAAGAGCTAGTGGTTCAATATTTTGCATTTACCATAGGCTTATGGTCTTTCACCAAGTTTGTACAAAAGGTGACCCTTGGGTCAAGTCTGGCCAGGCCCCAATATAAAGACTTATAAAGGAAAATATTTTTTAAAAATCTCTGAAACTATATGAACCAGAGGTCTAACATGTTGCATGTACCATACGTTCTGTATCAACTGTGTTATTATACACACACAGTGAACGTTTGGATAAAATCATTGCTGTTGCGGTAACAAGGCACAATCTTACAATTTTCGATAATTTAAGGGCCATAACACAAGTATTGCCGAATGATTCTGACTGATTCAAGTAGTTTGGTTAAGAACTGATGAAAAATGGAGAGGCTAGAGTGCCCACCACAAAAGTTAGGCTGACGAGAAACAATGGACATTACATCATCCCAAAAGCTTGTCTGGCCTTGGGGCAGTAGAGCTAAAGGCCAGTAGACTGTCCTCAGGCACTCTCGCTTGTTTCTTAATTCTGTGCAGTGTTTTGGCCTCTTGGACCAAATATTTCATTAATATATCAGCCAAGATGGGATACTGCCTTTGTATTATGTCATTTGACAATGAAATTATTTATTTCAGGCTAGACAGCAGCAAGCCCAACTAGAGCAGCAACAGTGGCAACAGATGCAACAAGCATTACAGCAGCAACAGCATCAAGTTATGGCCAGTAATGGTGATACAGTTGACGATGATGATGATTACTCATGATTGTATGCATGTTCTTTATACCTGTCCAATGATGATGCCGATACCTGTACATGTTACAGGGACTCGCAGCGATCTTCACGTATTTATCAAGCATCAAAATTAGCATGTATATTTATTGATTCAATATGATTTTGACTTTGAACCTGCTTGCATATAATTAAATAAAATAGGGAGTTTTCAATTGTTCATCATTATTCTGCCCTAGGTTTTAATATTGGTGCAATATATTCAACCATTAATAATATGTAAAAATAATTTGCTTTGAACTATTCAAATAATTGTTAAAAACAGCGGTTTTCAAATATGATAATTAAAGTGAATGTTGCCATTGTTATTGAAATGCTGTTGTTATGAAGCTACATATTCTCTATTTAAATTTCCTACTTTGTGAATGTGGCGCATTAATAAGTTCAAGGTCAAGGTCATCATGACCCATTTCTCTTCAAGATTTGTGAAACTTCACAGATACACTTCCATGGTCACATCGTATATCAGTTGGCCCTTCCGGACAACACTTCTAGTTAGAATTATTTTTTAGCAGCTACTGTTCTCCAACTCACAACCTTCTGATTGAAAGGTAAGGTCTCTGTTATCAATCTAATCTATTATTGTAGATTGATGGTTTTAAGGCTATGTAACATCAGCATACATAAAAAAGCGACAACTATTTGCAAATTAGTCAAACCCTTACAGATAAAAATGGCTTGCTGCGAACTATTCTGGCGAACCATTGATTAATATATAGCGAACCATCGACGAGTATAGTTCTCAATATATATTTCTATTCGCCAAGTATTTGTTGGATGTTCATTTTTGACATGCAAATTAGGTCTGCCGCGAACAGTTCTCGCGAATACTTGGCGAACATTAAATCATTCATAAATAATTTAACAGAAAGCACAGTTCGCCAATAGTTCGCTGCAAAACATGTTTGCCAACCATTCACCCAACATTTAGTTCCCGGGGCCACTGCAGATCCCTTTGTAGCGGTAGGCAGAGGGATAGAATCCTCTCAAATTCATGTTCATTTTATCATGTTTTGTTCATGTTCATTAAAGGTCTTCATCATGCATACATGTGATATTTTCAGGAGGGTTACCAGGGAGATTTGACTTTTTTCCCAGGGAGATTTGACAAAAACCAGGGAGGTTTTTATACTCAAATTTTTAACGCGTACCGGTAGATTTTTTTTCTGATATAAACCTTAATAAAGGACTACAACTTATCCATGGATATACACTTTGTCCAAGAAGAATTATACTTCACAAGATACTTCTGCTTTTTCGGCCTGGAATGTTCAGACTCCTGAGATAGATCTCGTTTAGGCATTTTGATTTTGCAAGTAATAACCATAATGAAGATGCTTCCCATTTTATACACACGACAAAACACTTCTCTAATCATGACAAACTGCAATCGATTAGTTGAAATCGTCATCCTTTAATTGTCCTCAATTATATTATAATTTTAATCCAATTAATATACCAAATATCAATCCATGCCGAATTCGCTAATTACCATCCCACTTACAGTCGGTATATTTCTATCAATCTCCCATAGACATTACAGATATCACCGCCACGTGTCATAAACAAACAGTCCAATCATTATTTTCACACAGTAAATATCTAATTAGCTGACATGCTATTCCTTTTAATTATCTGCCCAGGGGCAATGTTTTCACAGATAAAGATAAGACGTTAGTGTTTATTTTCTAAATCATTCGTAAAACTCGGTCTTGATCCAATAAATCATAGCAATTACCCAAAAGGATTCGCAAATAGTGAAATTTTGGAATACCGGGAGAAATGGAGCTCCCGGCGGGAGGCCGGGAAATTCCATGATATCCCGGGAGAAATTAGCTCCCGGCGGGAGATATCACATGTATGATCATGATCCTTGCATTGTTTCAGGTGCTATCTCGTTCGCATCAAAAGAGCAGTGGCAGAAAAACAATAACGTGGCTCCAGCATAAATGGAGTTTCTACGATAGAATTTGCAGCAACTCTGCAGTTCAGGGTGAGAAGGTTCTAGGCCCATTTTCCATATTTTATCTCGATGTACATGGAAGATGAGCCTGGCATGTTCATGCCTGTTAGGCGCCATATAACCTTTTCATGTGTTGGTGCGCCTTAAAACCCCAATTCAAGTCAATTTAGTTGTTCGCAAATGATTCACTAGAAAGCATTGTTCATCAGTAGTTCGCCGCAGAAACAGTTCGCTTAGTATTCACCAAATATTCATTTATGTCATAAAAATTAGGTCTGCCACGAACAGTTCTCTCGAATACTTGGCGAACATTAAATTAATCTGGCGAACATTACATTGTTCATGAATAATTTAACAGAAAGCACTGTTCGCCAATAGTTCACTGCAAAACATGTTTGCCAACCATTCACCAAATATTCATTTTTGACATGCAAATTAGGTCTGCCGCGAACAGTTCTCACGAATGCTTGGCGAACATTAAATTATCAGCATTTCAATATTTTCTGAAATTATTCTGGAAAGAATTTGATTTGAAATTTTAGTGAAAATATTATCGCCTATGTTAGTAAAATGCAAATTTACAATGGCCTATACGACCTTCTTGAATCGTTAATAATATACCGAATAGAAAAAGTAAACCTTGCATACTTAACTAACTTTAGGCGAAAATGTTTGGGTCCGCGACGACCTGTCTAGTTACTTCCCTTATATGAATCATTGCCATTTATACAAAATAAACACATTATTGAACAGTTTACATAACACGTCATTTCCAATATTTATCGAAATAACACTGTTGAACAGGTCGAGTCAAATTATATCAGCTCTGTAGAAAACAAGCTTGATTCAGTACATTTTCATTGATAAGTTGAAGTAATTTAGACAGTGTTTTACGAAAAAACGTTGGAAATGTTACAAGAGAATTATTTATACCCCACAAAGGAAGTCACTGTTTAGGGCGATATGTTGGCCTGTTGGTCGATCTGTTGAATCTTGTGGAGCGAACTACTTTTACAGTTTTCCATATATTCAATTGAAACTTTGTATATATGATCAACAGTGTGACACAATTTTTAGCTCAACTGTAACAAGATTACTTGAATCAGTACCGTAAATCGTATCCGATTTGATAAAAATAAATTTTAAAAATGGCTGCGTCTAATATATTTTAAAAATGATCTGGTCTAATATTATTTTTTGTCATAGATTACATTCATTTATACCATACTTAACTATAAAAATGAAGTATTTGCCGAAAAAAATAATTAAGTAGGGTGTATTTGTGCAAACATAGACTATATTTGGGTAAATTGTATACAATTTGATAACAATGAATTTTAAAAATGGCTGCAAAGTTCATATCTGCGGCTAATATATATATTTTTTTCAAATATCATATTATATTAATTTATAACATACTTAACTATAAAAATAAAGTATTTGCCGAAAAAAACAATTAAATAGGGTGTATTTGTGCAAACATAAACTGTGGGTAATTCCGGTGTATTTGGGTAAATCTTGCTGCCCGAAAACAAGGGTTAAACCAGTGGTTTTAAATCAACAGAATCTTCTTCAGAGAGTGTTCACAGAAAACTCTTCACCAATGCACTATGCTTTAATGATAGAGGAATTCTACAGAAATAATAAAGATCTGAAAAAAACACACAAAAAAACATATATAGCCCTTATGGATAGAATATCTGCATTTGATGTGGTTATACACAGAATCTTAGGAAAGCATATCACATTGGAATCAGTGGTAACAACTGGGCAATTATTAATAACCTACACCAGAACGCATCAACAGCCATCAAATGGCATGGTCAATTATCGGAGAAATATGTCAGTATTAATATTGCGGCACCAACCTGTGCAGATGATGTCGCACTACTAAGTAATGATCCTGTTGAGCTACAGAAGATGATCAACATCACTAAGGACTATAGTTATATGGAAGGATATCACCTCCAAGAAACAAAGAGTGTTGTGTTGAGAATGAAAACCTGTAAACAGGATTATCCTGATACTGAGATATGGACCCTTGGCGAAAAACATATGCCAGTAGTTGGTACTGCTGTGTACATGGGTATCTTAAGAACTAAAACAAATCAAGAGCAACTAGCAGTTCAGGATAATATACAAAAATCTATATGTACACTATACAGTTTGATGGGATCAGGTCTACATGGAGAAAACGGCTTAGATCCAGAGACATCTTTGTCACTACTGCAAACATATATACTGCCAGTGCTCACGTATGGACTTGAAATCATCATTCCTACAGGGAAAGCAATAATAACAATTGACTCAGTATAAAAATATTATGAAACAAATATTATCACTACCACCTCCAACAGCAGATCCAGCTATCTACATGCAGTCCGTCGTACTACCCCTGGAAGCTGTTATCCATAAGAAAGTACTTTCATTATATGGCAACATCACAAGGCTACCAGAAACTTCTAGTAGCAAAGAAACAACTGGAAAACAAATCATTAAATAGCCATAGCTGGTTTATAGAAGTGAAGAAGATTCTAACCTTACATGACTTACCGTTACCCCTGAAAAACTTATACCAACACCAATCGAGAAATTAGCATGGAAAAGGCCTATAAATAAAGCAATTAACCAGAGATGGAAGGAAATAATTATTTCACAGTCTGAACTCTACTCGTCGCTGAATTATTTCTCAAAACATTTAAATCCAGGAAAATGCCATCGCCCAATTGTATCATATGGACTTAATACGAGAGATATCACTGGAACATACAAACTGCAGACAAACAGAGCCAAATTCAACCAAAATGAAGTCAATCCGGAGTGTCTACTCTGTCACGAATCTGATGAAAATCTCCATCACTTCTTGCTCGAGTGCAATGAGCTAAACGATGTTAGAAAACCTATACTAACAGACTATATCCATGCTCTGCTACATATATATCCGTGTGCCTCAAATTAACATGTCGCCAGTTGTCAATCATTTATCCATTTCAACCAATCAAAGTTGTTCGTTAAAAAAATTTAAAACGCCCCGTTTTCCATTTCGCGAAATTATTCCGACGTCTTGACATACGAATTATTGCGATTGTCCAAAAATTGGCCTAACAGCACCTTTTTAAGATAACATCGAAATAGCCTTATTAACAGCTTTTTTGCAAACTTTTTTCTTTCGGTCCTTTTTTTTTCCATAGCATGAAAAAGGTCTGAAATGTGCAATCAGAAGTCATTTCCACTCTAAAAGTTGCCTCCTATAACCCGATTTATATCAAGCCGCTATATTATGCAGGGTTTTTTTTTTTAACGCAACACAACATAATGACGTCATGTGACATGACGTCATGCCACATGCTATTCTATGTTTAACGTCATCTTACTATGACATCAGAATACCATAGTAACCAGTACTTTATAAACGGGACATTACCATTAGCAGACTGTCAATATAATGAAACAGTGTTAAGGCAAACCCAAGAAGTAATGGTTAGTTCTTAAATGGCAAAAAAGCCTACCTCAAACTTAGAAAATCCCACTAAAATTGGATCTACCAACCACAAGACACATGGGATCTTGAGATATCGCAAGTTAGATATCTCACGATAAGTTGCGATACATCTTGAGAAATTGTAAGATATATCTCCATTTATTTTGAGATATTAATGACTCAAGACACATTGAGATATCTCAAGATAATTATCTCTAAATAACTTCAGAATATCTCAAGATAAATTGAGATATGCATTGAGATATCTTGAGATACCTCAATAGGTCAATATAAATTGAGATATCTCAAGATAAATTGTGACATCTCAACATGGAGTATCTCAGGATTAATTAGACATATATTGAGATAGCTCAAGATACGGTGCATCGCGGAGTATTACAATATACACATTTTACTGAGTTGTTCATAATCTGGGTATTGTAGCAATGTGGGTTTGCCTAATATCGACAAATTCCATTCTAACCGAAGTAATTCTCTTCGCAAACAAACCGAATAGTAACAAACTTTGAAAATATGTTGAAATACAGACAAAAAATCCTTCATTTGACTGTTTTAGTAAAAAAATGGTTTGACCCTTAATGGGGCACTCCACAGTTAAATGTACATTTCTCAATCATCAAACCCATGACAAGCCCTTAGCCTGAATCCTTGAGCAAAAATAAATCACATCATCATTGTGTCATACATTTCTTGGAAGACAATAAAATTACCCATGTTTCCATACCAAATAAAAGTATCAAAAAGCATTTTCTGTACAACTTTAGTCCCATTTCTTTAAGATTA
The DNA here is from genome assembly GCA_037043455.1 of Cyrtodaria siliqua. NCBI lineage: Eukaryota > Metazoa > Mollusca > Bivalvia > Adapedonta > Hiatellidae > Cyrtodaria > Cyrtodaria siliqua. The sequence goes on along the minus strand of JAWPHD010009042.1, from coordinate 70,893 downwards.
CCCCACCCCTCAAAACATGCTAAAAAAGCAATTTTAGCAATATTTCAAATGTCAATAAATAAAAACAAAAATTATTTTCCTACGCATACCAGAGTCATGTCTGCACTTGTAATGCTCTTGCATATCAGGAAATGCTAAATTTTACATACCTACTCCGGCGTTTTGAAAAGTTATTCCATGCTGATCAACCCGTGAGTCAAAATCAGCCATTTTACCTCCTTTTTGGAAGTTTTTGCTTGGTTCACATTTTTAGCTCGACTGATCAGAGATCAGCAGAGCTTATGCCGTGGTGCGGCGTCCTGCGTCCGTCCGTCCGTCTGTCCGTAAACTTTTATTTGTAGCGACAACTCCTCTGAAACTACTGGATGGATATTCATGAAACTTTACAGAAATGTTGCCCATAAAGTCTAGTTGATCCTAGCAAAAATTCATGTTGATGTGAAATCCAAGATGGCCGCTAAAGCTAAAAATAGAGTTTTAAAATACAAGTTTGTAGCGACTACTTCTTGAAAACTATAAGTGATATTGATATGGGACTTTTTCTAAAATGATCAGCATGACATGATGTTGATCCTTGTCAAAAATCATTTTGATTCAACGTTAAACATGGCTGCCAGCGGCCATCTTTGGTTACATAGAGTTTTATAGTAAAAACTTGTAGCGACTACTCCTCTGCAACTACTTGACGGATGTTCATGAAACTTCACAGGAATGTTGCTCTTAATGTCTAGTTGATCCTAGAAAAATTTCAGGTCAGCCGGAAATTCAAGATGGCCGCCACGGTTAAAAATAGATTTTCAAAAAAAAAGTCTGTAGCGACTACTTCCTGAAATCAAAATCAATCAGTAGAGCTTCAAGGTCATTGACCTCTTGTTCTATTTATAGCCTCCAAAAAAAACAAAGAATGCATATTCCAATACACTAAAATAAACTTAGAAGTACTCAAAACTGAAAAAAACATCATCATGCAAACATGTGCTTCATAATTATTATAAATACCATCCATGGACCTAAAAGATGCTTAGTTGATTTCTTTCTGATTTACACCCCCATATTGTATTTTCCTTCGTTAAATCTGTAGTTACTTCATTTTTTTTCTGATCTTTACCATATTTGTTTAGAATGTTAATATACTGAAAGGAAAAAGAAACATATAATGGGTATTTCCGCTATATATTCCGCTTTAATATGCTACTGCTAATCGAATGGTACAGTGCGACATTAGGCCTGTCCTTTCGGAAGGAAGGTTTAAACAGCACCGAACACACTGTTTCATTATAGACAGAATGCACATTTGGCTCAAGCATGTGAGCAAACTTAGGCTTTAAACGTTGCAATCTCTTAACATTAAATACAATACTAAAATGGTTCGACTTTTTCAAACTTCAACATTTATGAATTTCGTGTAACCAAGTATACTTTGATTAAAAGGTCTCTACTACATGACGGAGTTGTCCTTTCTGTAATTAGTTGTAGCCGATTTCTGTACAAAACACGTTGAGATACATCTGAACTATTACGTGGAATTAGGTATATATACCGGTAATAGAATAGTATAGGCAATTTTTTGATTATGCGTTTATTTTTCCTTTCAGTATATATAAACTCCACCCATTTTTATGAAATTTCATTCATAGAAGAAAGTGGGACAAATTAAAAATACCCATGCCAGACTAGACACAGCAGACAGTCTGACTTATTTACCAGGTGAGCGATCTAAGGCCATCCTAGCCCTGTTTTTGCAGTGTTTTAAAAGAAGTACTGATGGGAATTTTATGTCGACAACCCTTGATAACAGAGCCGTTTTAGCAAGTAGAGCGTTCACATGCCCTCTTGGGCCTCTTGTTTATATAAATGATCAACATGAAGCGTAGATGTGCGTATCAACATGAAGCGTAGATGTGCGTCACACAATTCAGTTTCTCTCGGTCAATTCCATGCAGAGTTACTGCCCTTGCACTTAGTCAAAATTGCAATCTTGTGGAGTGAACTTCTTTTTACAGTTTTGAAAATATTAAATTGAAACTGTGTATGTGATAAACATGAAGTGTACATGTGCGTGACACAATTTGCACTTATTCAAAATTGCTATATATTCAGCATATGCAATCTTGTGGAGCGAACTACTTCTACAGTTTTCCAGATATTCAATTGAAACAGTATATATGAACAACATGAAGAGTAGATGTGTGTGACACAATTTGGTTTGGCTCCGTCAATTCCATGCACAGTTATTGACCTTGCAGTTAGTTAAAATTGCTATATTCAACATATGCAATCAGGGCTTTATATTATCCCAGATGCAATCTTGTGGAGTGAACTTCTTTTACAGTTTTGAAAATATTGAATTCAAACTTTGTGTATGTGATAACCATGAAGTGTACGTGTGCGTGACATAAGTGTGGTGCAGCTCAGTCAATGCCATGAGTGTACGTGTGCGTGACATAAGTGTGGTGCAGCTCAGTCATTGCCATGCAGAGTTATTGCTCTTGATCTTACTAAAAAAAAGTGTGCATTCAAGTTCAGTTTAAAATTTATGTTGTTATATCACGCCTGGTAAACAGTCGCTCCACAACCAAAAGGAGAACAATGAACATTGAGCGAAAGCCACTTCCGAGAAGGAGCGAAAGAGCGGTTTTCGTCAAACAATTAGATGAAAGCGCTACAATGACAACCTATTATTGTAGCGCTTTCATCTAATTGATGTTCATTTTTTCATGTCATGCTTATGTGAATAATTATTGAGGTATTTTTAAAAAATGCAATTAAGTTTACGATTCATTTAATTATATAATGAGCAATTAGCAGAAAATTCTGTTTAAAATCTCTATTTTGCTTCAAATTGTAAGTTAATTTACCCCACCCACTATTGACACATTTTTTATGCATTTAGTTTAATCGATATTGTTTACATTATATGTGTAAACTTATAAGAATCACTAATTTACAACCTTTCTATGATGATTTAAAAAATATTATTATATGAAGTAGGGATTTTTAGGATAGATTAATGAAATTATGTACTTTGCAAAGTTCAATCGTTCATGTTAGTGCATATATTTGTTCAATGATGCACACGCTTCATCAAACTGGAAGTAGAAGCCTTCCTCACAGTAACTCGGCCTCAATATTATTAAACTTTTCTGATATAGACATCTATGCCATAAACGACGCAAACAGTCCAAAAGGATTCTAGAATTGTGCGGTTTTATGCTTTTCATAACATTTAATTCGGTCTAGGTGTATGCGCTATTTCAATACTATATTATGATTAAACATTTGGATTCTGTATAACATATAAAGACATGAATTAAAAGTAAAAAATGCAAATTGTATTTAAGGGTAATACCCAGACCACTGTACTAACCACTTACCGTGGCAACTATCATTAGTATTGGTGCAGTTGTTACAATAGCACCTGATTAAGATATGTGTGATGTCCTTCCTACTTGATTTATAGTATGGAATTAATCTAGGATTGGGACTATTAGTAATATCAACTCTTGTTTTGCGCTCACAAGTGCAACTTGAATGACAGGTATGTAAAAAAAAAAGGTGTGTTGCCCATGCAGGGATAACAATGACAACAATGACAAATACGTGTATTTATTAGACAACTATTATGTTATAAAAGTTGTTTTAAAGTGTGGTCCGGGTCGTCTTAAAACGTGGTCCGGGTTGTCTGGTCCGGGTTGTCCCGTGGTCCGGGTTGTCCCTATACCGTGTATTGCCTTAAACTGGTCATCATTTATCTCCGTATGAGTATTTACTCCAAAATATTTTGTAAAAATGTATAGTTCTACCCTTTATTTTGTGAGCGTGACTTTTCAGTATGCACTCTTAAAGAAACAGAATTAAATGTTGTATATATGTTCATCAACACATATATGGTTATTTAGAGCCACCCCAGAGAGAAGGAGAAGTGGTTGGGGTGATACATAGCAATATAGGAACATGCCCTAATTTTACTAATGAAAAAGGTCATATGTTTCTTTAATGTAATCGGAGAAGAAAAATGCGATACACCAGCCCGCCCGGTTTACGCCCCCATCCGTCAGACGTGGGTAAGGGAAAGTGTCTTGCCCAAGAATACACAGACGAAATTTACTGGCGTCAGTGAGGCTTGAACCTGGGTCCTCTGGATTTCAAGACCCTAGTTTTATCCACTGCGTCAACAGGCTGTATGGGCTCGAGCAGGGTTAAGTTGCATTAAAATACATACAACTAAAATGTTAAAATGTTATGAAGGTTATAGCCATAAAGCTGGGTTCATAACGGCCAATTTTATCTAGCAAGTTGGCATCAAGTTCATGTATGTCGAGTTGCAATTATTAATTAAGGCTTTGGGATAATGCAATACATTTAAACAATACCCAGTAAATGTTATCTTATTTAAATAATATTACTTGATATTATAATATAGCATAAAATATAAGAACAAGTTTTGTTGACGCTTACACATAAGGATTGGTACCCAGAGTATCACTACTACTTCAGAAAGACCTATCAGCTCTTGAGAAATGGGAAGAAGACTGGCAAGTGACATTTTACCCAGCTGATCAACACATCATATCAACTACATGGCCACACACTTGAAGTAACCTTGGTGAGTGTACCAAACCAGTAGACTAGAGAATGCATCCACCGCATGTGATCCCCATAAGACAACTGATATACACAACCTGGAACAAGTCTAGCTGCACGATTTGTACACAGGAACTATACTTATCGTACACCAGGTTGTGTAATACAGATGGTACAGGACCTGCAGTGGAAATCCCTAAAATACAAGAGGTACTGTAATTGACTAACCATGCTGTTTAAGATCCAACATGGACTAGTGGATGTAGACACAAACCTAGTAATGCCGCACAACAGGCATATTAGAAGTCCCCGGCGACTATATCAACCTACTGCCCAGAAGGATGTATACAAGTACTACTTTTACCCACGGACGATCAGAGAGTGGAGTCTTCTTCCAGCCCAAACCACCAACACCGAAACTGTAGAGCTTTTCAGGCCAGGCTTATCTTCATCAATTTGTAACTCCACACAAGCAAAGATCACCCATATCTGAACTTTCGTGGACTTTTATTTGAATTTTCATTGTAACATAGATACAGAGAAGATCACCTGTGTTTATTGGGCTAGCGGAGTTTTAACCACAGTGTAAACCACCTTCTGTGAAGAAGACAACCCTTTAATCGGAAGATGAAGTTCACATTTAGTGATCACGGTTAGATTTACAGACATACTCTATAAGCCAGGTCTGACATACAGGTTCTACCACAGTTAAGAGTGCAAATTTGTATTGCAAACATCTAAAAATAAACAGTATAACCGTACAATGCCTTCTTTTTTTGACAACCCTTTCTTTTCTACTATGGTTAATAATATATATCCTAAAGAACTAACAACTTTAAGTCAATATTTCTGATACTAACGCTTCTTTTTTAATTAAAATCTAAATAATTAGCAAAATCTATTACAAGAGAGATGATACTAATTTTGATATTATTAATTATCCCTATTTAAATGTGGATGTTCCCCGGGCAACTTCTTCACGCCTACTAGACTCCGCAACCGCCTCCAAAAAGAGGTGATAGTACGACGTTTCGGAGACACTTCCGATGCGGTTGCGGAGAGTAAGTTGAAGCAGCAACGGTAAGTGAAAATTTAATATTTTCTTTTTTTTCGGCTCTAACTCGGAATGTGGTACAATGTAGGAATGTTTTCCCTTCCTGTTTCATGTGTTGGTTTCAAAATATATATATACTCTCCGAATCCGCCTCTTACACTCCGACACCGCCTCTTCATAAAAAATGACCATAATTATTTTCAATTTATACTCGATTGAATTTTTTTCATTAAACGATGAAAGATAGATGATTTTAAAGTCATAGACCTCATTCGTGGGCAGATTTCTCATAAAACAGCAGAAAAACGGAATAAAAACCATGTCCAGTTGAGAAAATTACACTCGTCGACTGACTTATGACAATTCTACATACCATATTTTTCAATATATTTCGAAACCAACACATAAAACAGGAAGGGAAAACATTCCTACATCGTACCACATTCCCCGATTTTTGAAAAAGATCGAGTTGGGGCCGATTTTTTTTTTTTATTAAATTCACACTTACCGTTGCTGCTTCAATTTACTCTCCGCAACCGCATCGGAAGTGTCTCCGAAACGTCGTATTATCACCTCTTTTTGGAGGCGTTTGCGGAGTCTAGTAGGCGTGTTCTTATGGGGTATATGTGTCTCATCTTATTCGTTTTTCTAGAGCTTGTACTCAATCGTTGTATAACTAAACAGCTACTCTATCAGGGCTACCGTAATAAACTTCGTAAAATCTTTGCAAAAATTTAGTATCGTAACCCTGATCTTCTTTCCAAATATAAAAGCAATTTAAGAACTCTTCTGCGACAAGGAAGACGGTGAACACATGAGATATTAGCAATGTTTTTGTCGCCGGGTAGCTCTTTACTTACTCGGGCTTCCCAAGCTTTATATTTACTTGTGGGTTCTCGTCGGGATGTATTTAATGACGATTCGAAGCTCTGTGAATGATTGAGCAAGCGTACCATTGCACAAGCGTACCGGGAGCAAGCGTACCATTGCACAAGCGTACCGGGAGCAAGCGTACCACGTTCCGAGAGCAAGCGTACCACATATATAGATATATAGTGATTCATTGGTATATCAATTATCTAGTATATCGAACATAAAACATAATGGATCATTGATAATAAGCAGTGAAATTATTAATTTATTGATCATATATTGATATTTAGGTGAATGCCGAGATAAATGACGAAAAAAAATGTTGTATGTGTATGCATGACTATATTCTCATTATTTATGGTACATTTAAGCATCCACTTCTCTCGGTTAATGATCTTTAAAATAATTTATTTAAATTATGTAACAATGTTTATTTACCTTTATAGTATACGTCCGTATTTATATCGATTCATTTAGAGTAATGTATAGTTTCCAAGCACACTAATTTATCCCATTAAAGTATCCAATACCATAATATCAACTTATTATTATCTCTCTCTGTAATACTATGTCTATGAAAATATGATAACATAAACAGTTCTTAATACTAGTATTCTTCATTTGCATAATTTAATTTAACTCATTTTGGCATTTTGATTTCGGTCGGCTGATACAAGCGCAGTACGCTTTCAAAAAGAAAAGACGTAACAATTACACACGCTCAGACGGACGCGCAAACGCATGTTTCATTTTGATACACGCGCAAAGAAACACAACACGAACAAACATTTCAATGAGTGAATTAACAACTAATTAGTTGTTTGAATTACACACGCTCAGACGGACGCGCAAACGCATGCTTCATTTTGATACACGCGCAATAAATAAAATATAAGATCGCATTCACTCCAGACTCATGCGTCTGGGTCTCAGCACGAGTTATAACGAAAACCACAAACAAATTAGCACCTATGTTACCACTATATATTCTATATATGGGACGCTTGCTCCTACAATGGTACGCTTATACGCTGGTACGCTTATGTAATGGTACGCTTGCTCCTGCATCGAGCTCTGTAATAGATGTTGTAAATATGTAATGTCTGTATGACTCTCCGCATGCGGAGGATATAAAGAAATAAACCATCATGTCAACAATTTCCAATCATCAGGTGTGTTTGTTTACATATACAATAAAATGGCCGACGGTCTTTTCCACAACAAAGGGTAAATGTAGTACAATGAACATATTTAAACCAAGTTAAATCAGCAATTCCTAACAACATTTTAATGCATATTATGAAACACTATTCAATTAATAGTTTACAATGTATTACCTGTAATAGATGTTGTAAATATGCTTTAATACATAATAAGAATAAAGTACATGTATGTGAAATACATATATACGTCATGTCAACAATTTCCAATCATCAAGTGTGAAGATCGCAAGTTGCTACGCATGTACGAAAGCATATAATTTATATAACAAAGGATTATCACAGGTAAGGTAGAAGTAAGGTATATGCAACGTGCGATTAAGGTATTAATACTATTTTACCTGTTAGTCCTACGGCCGATAACCGGGAACGAACTACGCCTTACAAACTACGAAAACTATTTTTCAAGGATATACTGTGTAATATATGGATAATATAGGAAGTATATAATGGTTAATAAAAGATAATAAAACACCACTATATTTTCTTATGATGTTATTTCATTGAATTATCGCACCTATGACATATTTCCTCCCTCCGGCAAAAATGTTGTCCTCAACATTTCCTAAAATATAAAAAACATAATATAAAAAACTTTCCATATGTAGAAGTCACGCCACCCGATGTACGAAACGCAAACGATTACAATTCCATATGAAATAAATTGCCTTTCCAATCGATATACATACTACTAAAAGTAATACCCATGCATAATATAAGCAATTTACACCCTAAACAGAACTTATGACGTAATCAAACGTAATCCAAACACCATCTTAAGTACTAAGTACTTACTAGCAATCGACCTCCACTCTACATAAACATGAATATTAAAACAACTGTACATAGTCTATGACGTGTACATGAAACAGTCATCACCTTACTGTATATGATGAAACACTATAATGGGTAGAATATATTAATTAAAAAAAACGCGTTCCATTATCCGTAAATGCACCGTAAACATAGTGTAAGTATCTATACTAACCAAGGTTCCAGTCACCCGTTTGCATCCACATGGGTTTCCTTCAATTTCTGTCTGACCTTCGTGAGTATGTGTCTCGAGAAGATTCTGACTCACTAGAGGAGTGCGGTGTCTGTTCATGGGTGCCATTTTGAGTCCGCTCTGGTGGGACATGCTCTCGACGTTGGGGAATAACGTATCGAGGAATCACTGCGTCACCTTGAGATGTTGGAACATCCATTAACGGCGTATTGTTATGTACTACGGCATATTCTTCAGTATCTTGAGACAATGAAACGCTCATGAACGGCAGTAACAAGTTACGGTGGAGTGTTCTTGTCTTCCTATACCGAGATCCTTCTCTCTTCACTTCAAAGACGGGAATGTCCTCATTTGGTTGGGAAACCACGACGTATGGGAAAGATTCCCATTTGTCAGCCAGCTTGTTCTTTCCCCGGATCGATACATCCTTACTAGGACTCTGTCACCGGGTACAATAACAGCGTTCCTGATGGTCGTATCATAACTGCGTTTGTTTACTTGGCCACTGTGTGCTGCCGTTCTTCGGGCCGTGTCGTAGGCATGGTGGAGTCGCTTCTTAAGTTTACCGACGTACTCTGTTTGTGAAACTGCAGACATGTCATCAACAGATAACCCCAAAAAGGCATCAATGGCCAACCTTGGGTGTCTCCCAAACATGAGAAAGTACGGAGAGAACCCCGTACTGTCATGTCGGGTCGCATTGTATGCGTGCGTCAAGGTTGGAACATGAGATTTCCAATCAGACTTCTGATCGCCTTCAAGGGTCCCAAGCATCTTGAGTAACGTTTGGTTGAAACGCTCCACCATACCATTCCCCATCGGATGGTAAGGTGTGGTCCTGGATATTTCTGTACCCGCAATTTCACATAGTTCCTTGATCATCTGTGATTCAAAGTTTCAACCTTGATCACTATGTATACTTGCTGGGAAACCATAGTGTACGATGAACTGGTCAAACAGTATTCTGGCGGTCTGGTTCTTAGTTGGAAAAGCCTGTGCGTATCTACTGAAATGATCTGTAATAACTAGGATGTTTTCAAACCCACTCTTTGATCGTTCCAGAGATAAGTAGTCCACACAAACTATTTCCATCGGAGCCGAGGATTCAATTGGCACAAGTTCCGCACACATGTTCTTGGACTTCCGTCTTATACAACGGTTACAGTAGCGCACTCCAAACCAGGCCAGTAAAATCTAAGACAGTGTCCTGGTGGCCAAGGTCATCATGCAAAGCTTGGAATACATCATCCCTTAACTTGTTAGGCAGAACAAGTTGGCGCCTTTCTTGACCAGATACCATGACTCTTCTGTACAGTACTCTGTCGTTGATAAAGAGCTTGGCCCATTCCCGCAAATAGCTGGAGATTGTTGCAGCATTGGAACCAAATGTCGTAGACATAGGTTTGGTTCCGCACCGAATGTGTCGAACAACTTCCGATATGATGGGATCGTCATGCTGGGCTTTGCTCCAGTCCTTTGCACACAGACTATGTGCCAGTAGAAGCTCATCTGGTGGATTAGATTCCTCGACGTCTTGTCCTCTTTCATCTGGAGCTTGTACAGTATCTGCCAATACTAAGTCGTCTACTCTGACTACGAATGCAATTGCCTTAATAACGTCAGGCCCATTGCTTTGGTTTGGTCCGCTTGGACTGGTTGCTGTGGACGCTGTCTTGAGAGTCCATCGGCGTCTATGTTTTTCTTACCGCTCCTATACTGAATGTGTAGATTGTAGTTGGCAAGACTAGCAATCCAGCGCTGACCAATAGCATCTAGTTTTGCTGATGTCTGGGCGTATGTCAGAGGGTTGTTATCGGTAAAAGCAATGCATTTACTATCATACAGAAAGTCATGGAATTTCTCCGTTACTGACCACTTTAACGCGAGGAACTCTAACTTGTGTGCCGCGTAATTCTTTTCTGATGGGTTAAGACTCCTGCTGGCAAACGCAACCACCCTGTCTATTCCGTCCGTTTTCTGGTACAGTACAGCAACGAGTCCTTGAATTGAGGCATCTGTGTGTAGCTTAAATGTCTTTCTGTAGTCTGCATAAGCCAGAACAGGTGCAGAGGATAATTTCTGTTTGATGCTCTCAGAGGCATCTTGTTGAGGAGTACCCCACACAAACGGTTTCCGCTTCAGTTTTTTCTTGTCCTTCTTTGGGCTATCGCCTATTAAAATGTCATTGAGAGGTCTGGCTAACTTGGCGTAGTCCTTGATAAACTTTCGGTAATATCCAGAAAATCCTAGAAAGCTGCGGACATCCTTAATGGATCTTGGAGTGGGCCATTTCTCGACGGCAGACACCTTTTCCGGATCCGTTCGGATACCTTCCTCCGAAACTAAATGTCCGAGGTATAGGACCTCCTTCATGAAAAGTTCGCATTTGCTGGCCTTTAGCTTCAGGTTATTGCCTTGAATGCGTTTAAATACGGCTTCTAGACGATCGATGTGTTCCTCGAAATTTGAAGAAAATATTATAATATCGTCTAGATATATGAGGCATTCGCGTAAATTCATCGACCCCATACAACGTTCCATCATACGCTGAAACGATGCCCCTTCACAACTCTCTGTTACAGCACTTTCTATGTCTGCTTGTTTCCGCACCAATCCTGAGATGGTCTTTGTTTCAAATGGTTTCAGCTCAATATCATTGTGGTTCATTGATTTTACCGTTCCCACTTCAGGAACTTCTAAATTGTATTCTGTATTACGAACAACAAGAATTGGCACTGTAATGTCCATGGTTCCTAATCCTGGCACTTGTACATCTGCCTCGATATAACCAATATAGGGAAGTTGATTTCCATCTGGCCCATGAACTATGAAGTCATCTATTAATGTAACTCTGGTTTGGTTTCATTTCAGTATAGAAATCCTCACTGTTGTTATCATTGAACCAGTGTCCACAATGTAGAGTGTTTCTATCTCGTTGATATATACGACTGTTTCGTTTGCCTTTCCTATCAGTCTGCTAAAAAATATCAACTCGTTTTCTAGGACTGTTCTCTGTGTCTGCCATTCGCCCTTCAATGGAGACATTTATTGGTTTAAAGGTTTATTTCCTTCTACGGTGGACTTCTTATTGCTGTTTTCATCTGGTTTGCCATTCGCTCTACCTTGATCGTTGTTATAACCTCCTCTCCAATTCGGATTCCTTCCTCGATACTGACTCCGTCCTCTTCCATTGTTACTTCCTCTAAAAGTCCTTCTTCCTTTAAAGTCACCCCTCTGGTTGTCCCCTCTATCACTATACTGTCTCTGATCATCTCGACTTCTTTCTTCGTGAGCTCTTGCTTGTCCATACTCATCAGCTTTCTTTTGTAATTCCTTCATTTGACTCATCAACGTGTACAACATGTCTGTCTGCTTGTCCTTTTCGTTATGAATTATTGGTTGATGAAGTGTTTTAATTACTATTCGATCTCTTTCCATCTGCATCTCATGTTCTTCAGCTCTAGCCTTTCTTCTTAAAATTTCAAAACTGTCGCCCTGTTCATATGCTGTTCTTGTGGCATTTTTAATATCCTTATTTCTGAGTGCCAGCTTCCTTTTCCTTCAGAAGGCGTTCACTCTCTTTTATTTCTTCCTTCCTTTTATTCATGTCTTTTTCAAGATCACTCAACGTATTGTTGATTTCTGTTGTTTCCTTTGAAGGGTATTTATCTCTTCTCCTTTGAAGAATTTTGAACTCCAACTCTTCTTCCTTTCTTTTCAACTTTAGTTCTCGCTCTTCTAAATCATTATTTCGAAGTTATAGTTCCTCGAAGAAACGTCGTTGTTTCTCCAATTCTATCATTTTATCACGTTCCTTATCTTGTTTTAATTGTTGGTCGATTTCCTCTTCCCTTCTTTTCAAGTGGAACTCTCTCTCTTCTACATCTCTGTATCGTGCTTCAATCTTTTCTGACAATATCCTCTGAGTCTCCATTTCACTTAATCGTTTAACTTCTCTCTCTTCTATATCTCTGTATCGTACTTCCGGTTGAGACCCTCTTGCTTGATCTGCTATGTATTCTCGTCTTAAATCGGTATTCTGAGCCAAATATCTTTCTTCTTCACGTAGTAACTATTCATTTCAGTTGACTATATATCTCTTTACTCCTATTCAACAACTTTCTTCTTCACTCAGTAACTATTCATTTCAGTTCACTGTATACCTCTATACTCCTATTCAACAACTTCCTTCTTCAAACAGTAACTATTCAATTCAGTTCACTATATATCTCTTTACTCCTATTCAACAACTTCCTTCTTCAAACAGTAACTATTCAATTCAGTTCACTATATATCTCTTTACTCCTATTCAACAACTTTCTTCTTCACTCAGTAACTATTCATATCAGTTCACTGTATACCTCTTTACTCCTATTCAATAACTTCCTTCTTCACTCAGTAACTATTCATATCAGTTCACTGTATACCTCTTTACTCCTATTCAACAACTTCCTTCTTCACTTAGTAACTATTCAATTCAGTTCACTATATATCTCTTTACTCCTATTCAATAACTTCCTTCTTCACTCAGTAACTATTCATATCAGTTCACTGTATACCTCTTTACTCCTATTCAACAACTTCCTTCTTCACTCAGTAACTATTCAATTCAGTTCACTGTATACCTCTTTACTCCTATTCAACAACTTCCTTCTTCACTTAGTAACTATTCATATCAGTTCACTGTATACCTCTTTACTCCTATTCAACAACTTCCTTCTTCAAACAGTAACTATTCATTTCAGTTCACTGTATACCTCTTTACTCCTATTCAACACTTCTTCACACGGTAACTATTTATTTCAGTTCACTGTATACCTTTTTACGCCTATTCAATAACTTTTTTCTTCACACCGTAACTAAATATGAAAAAAAAAATGTAAAAAAAATATGAAAAAAAGAAAATTCACAACACTCGAACTCGGATATTCTGCGTACAAATCCTATGCGATAACCACTACACCAGCCCGTCCACTGACTATACTAATACTAACTGATTTCGGTTCTAGGGTCTAACATAACACCTATCAATTTTATCCGCACTACATTATACGCAACAAATAATGCGAATCGAGAAATATTTACTTTCTCCTAATTATTTGTCTTTTTACCGAAATTGACCCGAAATTTAAAAAAGACAAACAAAAAAGAAAGTACGCGATCTACGTCAATCAATTGAAATAACCGAAAAGATATATTCTTTAATTAAATTTATTTAATCAAAGATATATATCCTATCATGCGGATGTTATTAACGCGCGCGGAAGGTATACCTCTATAAGCACTAAATAACATTAGTGTATATTCATTCGATTCAAGACACAGTTCCTTTCAGCTGTTGGAAACGTTTATTTTCCAACAATTGAACATATAGTATGCAACCTGATATTCAAATAAGGCTCTAAAAAATTAGTTATGTCCCCCGAAGAGGGGGCAAAGGTGTTTTGGTATCGTTGGAAAGCTTAGAATGTCTACAATATTTTGCAACTTGTTAGACTTTGTTAGACGCGTCCGTTTCCATGGAAACGATGATAAAAGATGACCGCCATTGTTTTTTCTGATGTATGACTGTAGCGCATATAAACGGTCATATTGGGTTGAAAATGCATAAAATGTTAAATGTTTCTTTGGGAACATGTTGATATAATACACGCAAATGTATTTCATGCAGTTTAAAAAAAAAAGTTAGTTTATTAACACAAAAGGGGAGGTAATTTGTGAGATATTTTGGTATATTTTAGCGAACAGTACACTTTAAATTAACTGTTATCATTGTCATTGGTATTTTTAAAAGAAAAAAATTTGAAATAATGATATAACCCTATATAGAACACAATTATGGAAGAAAATCATTAAAGAAATATTATATTCATGTAAAAAATCCAAAAAGGGAGGTAACATGATTATTTTTTTTCGTAAAAAATAATTAAAAATGTATTTATTCACAAACTGTACATGTAACCTTCTTATTGAAAGTCATGTTTTCTCATTTATAAAAGAGTCCATGCATGATTTCAACCTTATAACTCTCATGAAAACTCTCTTATCTAATAGCGCAGTTATAATTAACTATAAAAGTTACTTCCCTTTGTTTAGAATGGCCATTTGTATTGTTGTCAACTGAATGTAATGGCAGATGTTATATGTCAAGTGACAACATTGATGATACTCCCACTGTCGAAGAAATTGACAATGACATCTCATCACATTTCCATTCCGCGAAACTCTTAAGGAAGCATTTAACAGATCAAATTAATACAACAAAATCACCTGTTGTGGAAGACAGTTTTGATAATGGTAGTGTCGTACTTCCCGATGGGTTGTACAATTTCTTAGCTTGGCTTCTAACTGAATCTATGGAAATACCGTATACCGGCCGTGTAACGGTTAGGGAGCAAATCCATCGACTCATTCTCTCACTTGGCCAAGACTTACTATACAACGCTTCCCGTGGTCTAATTAAGACACCAAAACATATTTCGCTAGCACTGACTGTAAAAGACCTTACGGGATCTTCCAGAATTGTGTCTTTACTGAATAAGTTTGGTCACTGTGTGTCCTATCAAGTGTTGGAATCTATTCAAACAGCTATTGCATAGAGGCAGGCGGCTAAGCAGGATAATGAGATGGAAAGTAACATTAACGCTGGTTCATTTGCCACGTTCGTTTGGGATAATAACGACCTACTCGAGGAAACACTTTCAGACGGGGGCACAACCCATTGTACGAATGGCATTGTGATACAGAGGCAGGTCGACCCGTATGACGCAGCCAAAGACATTCTGATAAACTCAGAAACAGTGTATAAAACACCAGTAAAACGTGACTTTGGATGGTTCTTGTGTAGACTCGAAAACCTTGATGAGGCCGAAGTGGATTCTGGCCAGCTGGGTGGTGTGCATTTAATGCGAAAGTAACACCTACATCTGCAGTGTGATGTAGGGTATAGCCAAGTCATTGATGCTTCACCAACACAGCTTCCTGTTGTGTACAATGTTCTGAAACGGTCTATTAATATGGCAGTCCAACTCCATCAAACTGATCTTGTCATTGTCTTCGATCAGGCTATATATGCAAAGGCATTGGAGATCATATGGAAACATCCAGCAGAATTCAAACGTGTTGTTCCATGTATGGGTGCGTTTCACATCGCGTGTACATTTCTGGCAGTTATCGGTAAACGGTTTGGTGATGCTGGTCTTCGGGACATAATGATCGAATCTGGTATTATTGGGTCTGGCTCGATAAATGCTTTGTTGGAGGGTCGTCACTATAATAGAGGTGTACGAGTGCATAAGCTGGTCATGGAAGCCATGCTACGACTTAGATGGAAATCGTTTGTGAGTATTCTTTCTGAAGATGAATTAGCCGAGGTTCGTGTAGACTTGACTACCACCCATACTGACGTACGTGAATCACCAACTCCTGGACGTTTCCAGGAATTCACAGAGTTGGATGCATTTGAGTGCCTGCCAGAAAAGTATCAAGCATACTGCTAATCGAATTTCGTCCCTGTAGCCAAATTCTGGAACGCCTATATAGAAATGGTCCAGCTACTCCTTCATTGTATTCGATCGACTTGGGAAGGCAACTGGGAATTGCATCTGGCATGCATACGTAGCATGGTCCCCTGGATGTTCGCTTATGATCGCATCAACTACGCCAAGTATTTGCCAGTATATCTCATGGAGATTCAAATGTTAGAAACCAACCACCCTGAAGCTTATGCAAATATTTCAAGCGGTGAATTTGCGGTTCAAAGAAGTTCACATTCATTTGCGCAAGTTACAAGAGACCAAACGATTGAACAAACACTGAATCGTGCAACCAAAACTCGCGGTGGCATCATTGGCTTCAGTTTGAACAAAAGTGCAGTACAAAAGTGGTTAGTTACAGCTCATGAACGTGCAATGATTAGAGAAAGGTGTTTTTCTATGGCTGGTGTTGATGGTCGTCAAACTCATGAACACAAGGAGGGATCGTCAACGAGAATCGTAAGTGATTGCAGTGAATGTTGAATTAGTCGAGGCATTGAAATCTAATCCATACAGCAGCACATCAAATGAACTGTGTGTCATGATCTTCTGAATGCCAATCAATAAGGTCAGGAAGCGGCAGAAGCATTTGTTAAGACACGATTATCAAATGATGAAAGCTCATTTTATGATCCACTTAAAAAAATGAATTTGAAGACATTTTCCAGCTTAGGCAAGAAAAAGCAGGTTAAAGTGGGTAATAAGAATATCATTCTAAGAGCTGATAGAAATTTGTTTTCAAGAATGATTGTGGTGGCTCAGTCTAGAAGTTTGGATCTGAAAAATGTGTTGAAACACTGTCTGGGTCCCATACCTTGGTCGTCGGCAGAGGTTGATGGTTCATACATTAAAACATCAAAGGCCAAGTTAGCTGAGCTGATAGAGAAGGACTCTGAGTATCCTGAGAATATTTGTCCAACTGCTGTCTGGATTATCGATCTGATGACACTGCTGCAAGGTCTATCTGAATTAGCCGATACATTCTCCGCATTAGCAGCTCTTGTTCTTGACAGGGTGTTGCCCTACACAAATAGAAATGCAAGGGTTGATATCGTATCTGACCAATACCCTGACATATCAACTAAATATGTGGAAAGAGATCGACGAGCTAGTGAAGGTAAGCTCGAAATACAAATCACGTCTGGTGCTCAGAAAATCCCAAAACAGTGGCAGAAGTTTCTATCTAGTGGCAATAACAAGACTTCCCTTGTAGAGTTCTTCTACCAGGAGTGTATGTAGGAAAGCTGGCTGGTCGTTTCCTGTTTTACGCAAATGGCCCGAACTGTCATGTTTACAGGGTTGTAAATGATGAAAGTGAAATTGTTTGTGAAGAAAGTCCAGAACTACACTCTACCCAGGAGGAAGCAGATACTCGTATGCTGCTGCATGTACTGCATGCTGCCGAGGCTGGGCATGACAGCATTGTTATAAAGTCACCCGACACAGATGTGATAATGTTAGCCTGCCAATTACAGCATAAGATACCAGGTGAATTATTTATTCACACTGGTACAAAGACTCGGACACGATTCATTAACATTGATGAAGTTGCCACGAAACTTGGACCAATGGTGTGTGAGGCTTTACCAGGCCTACGCTGATTTAGTGGATGCGATACCAATAGTGCATTTGCTGGTAAGGGTAAAAAGAAGGTATTTGATCTTGTGACGAATGATCAAGAAACTATGTAAGTCAATGCAATGTCTAGGTAACGACTTGTCTGTTACAGAGGATGTTTTGTCCGAAACTGAGAAGTTTGCATGTGCCCTTTACAACATGTCTAGTTACACCAGCATAGATGAGGCCAGATACCAAGTGTTTTGTAGCAAAAACGCTCAGAGTAACTATTTTCCCCCATGCCAAGATGCCTTACAGAAACATTCAGCAAGAGCAAACTATCAGGTTTTCATTTGGAAAAATGCCTTAAGTTCAACCCCTGACGTAACGAGTCCACATGGCCATGGATGGACAATATATGGTAAAGAAATATACATAGACTGGATGAAACTTCCTTCCACCAGCACCAAGAGCCATTCTTGAGTTAATTAAGTGCAATTGCTCAGGAGACTGTTCTGGAAACCGGTGTTCATGCTTCAAAAACCGAATGCCCTGTAATGAATCATGTGGATGCCTACATAATTGTGAAAATTATACAATTGTTGATTCTAACAGTGATTCAGAATCTGAATCTGATGATAATTAACTGAAAAATGTTTAACAACACATATTTATGGCATATGCATAAGTCTTGATTTGCAATGTGTTATTGCTTTCAGATAGGAGTAAAATAACAAATTTAGATCTGTAAAATTGTACAGAATCTATAATAAATGTAGAATAGCTCCTCCAATCCCAATTATTTGTTCAATTTCAAATGCTTTGTAAATTACTGTTTGGTTGAAGCTTGTAAAGTTTTGCTCACAGTTATGGAATCGAAACAAATGCAATGTCTCGTTTTGTCAAGTTATACACACTATCAGTATACTATAACAATTGGAACATTTAAGAAAAGAAAATCTCTTCTTTTTCTTGATTTTCTAAAATTGTATTCAAAATTTATTTTTTTCTTACTTCCCTTTTATACATATTTTGTCTGAATATGTTCTTTTATTTCATTACGTCTTTCTTATTTTGTTTATATGAGTATATTTCATTATATTCAAGTTAATTGATTAATAAAACATGACAGATAATGACAGAAAAATAATTATTAATGTATTACACACTAAAATATACAAAATAATTTTCAAATTACCTCCCCTTTTTGTGTTGTAGTGTAATTGAATTAAAAAACTGCATGAAATAGATTCAAGTGTATTATATCAACATGTTCCCAAAGAAACATTTAACATTTTATGCATTTATAACCCAATATGACCGCTTATATGCGCTACAGTCATACAACAGAAAAAACCAACGGCGGCCATCTTTGATCATCGTTACCATGGAAACGGACACGTCTAACAAATTCTAACAAGTTGCAAAATATTGTAGACATTCTAAGCTTTCCAACGATACCAAAAAACCTTTGCCCCCTCTCGTGGGGACATAACTCATTTTTTTCAGGACCCAGGTTGTGTACTAATATCTCTATCTATCTAATAACTGAAATAATGCAGATGCTTTATTTCAGAAACACAACCAAGTATATCTCAAATATAGCCAACTATTGTGTGAGCTATATCAGAATATTTGTTTTTAAACTGTCTGATTATATTTATCAACACTATATAAACTGTAGTGTGTAAAATATGTAACCATGACTCTCTATACTGTTCATGTGATTCAATATATATAATATTGGGTTGGGGATGGTAATACACCTATATGGGCTTGTTATCGTTGATGCTGCTGTATCTGCTATCTATAGCTACATACCTTTTTACCATTGATTAGTAAGTGTAAGTTTTGTGCAGGATAGAGAGACGACAAAAAGAATACAGCTGGTCAAAATAAATAAATGCAAATCGATGACCTATATATATCACAATGATTGTATACTAATATCGGTCAGTATTACAACCCGATCAGTAATATCGGTCAGTATTACAAACCGATCAGTGCACACCTGACTGAACAATGCTACTGTAGTATGTTTTGAACTCAGGTGTGGGATTCACCTGTGCCTTTAGAATGTAAACACTGCGAAATGTAAACAATAATAATAATAAAGCGTGAACACTCGGACGTGCACTTTAAGAAATAATATAGTAACACATCCATATTATCATAAAAAGGAAAATTCCTACCAGACCGTCGAGCCTTCAGATCAGTCACTGTTTAATGCAATGACAGTTTATATTAGTCCAAATAACTAATTCTAAATGAATGTCCAAGTCCAAATCACTTCAGTTCACAAATCACTAGTCACTAATGTTCCATAGTTCTCCAGATCACTGTCCTGTTGATCCTATTGCTCCCTGGTTCTGCGTTGATGTTGCCGGCCGGCCTAATATTACGCGTCCTCGGGTGCACATATCGGGGTGGGTGGGGGGTTCGAACCTATTCCTGTGGTGGTACCACTCCAAAGCATTCAAGCATGCATGCGTGCTTAAAGTTCCATACACATATGATATCCTTCGATGGGATAACGTTACAGGTGTCTGGGGACCAGAATTGGACAGACAATTCTCATCCTCGTCTTTGTGTCGCCCCATGTGGGCGCCATTGTCGCCAGGTATCTCTTTACTTACTGGGGCTTCCCAACCTTTATATTTACGTGTGGGTTCTCGTCGGGATGTATTTAATGACGATTCGACGCTCTGTAATAGATGTTAATAAATAATAAGAATAAAGTACATGTATGTGAAATACATATACACGTCATGTCAACAATTTCCAATCATCAAGTGTTTTTTTTTACATATACAATAAAATGGCCGACGGTCTTTTCCACAACAAAGGGTTGTACAATGAACATATTTAAACCAAGTTAAATCAGCAATTCCTAACAACATTTTAATGCATATTATGAAACACTATTCAATTAATAGTTTACAATGTATTACCTGTAATAGATGTTGTAAATATGCTTTAATAAATAATAAGAATAAAGTACATGTATGTGAAATACATATATACGTCATGTCAACAATTTCCAATCATCAAGTGTGAAGATCGCAAGTTGTTACGCATGTACGAAAGCATATAATTTACATAACAAAGGATTATCACAGGTAAGGTAGAAGTTAGGTATATGCAACGTGCGATTAAGGTATTAATACTATTTTACCTGTTAGTCCTACGGCCGATAACCGGGAACGAACTACGCCTTACAAACTATGAAAACTATTTTGCAGGGATATACTGTGTAATATATGGTTATTAAAAGGTAATAATACGAACAATTTTGAGATGACCCCTAAATGGAATTTAGAAATTACGTACCTAGTAGACAAAACATACTCGTTTTTTAAAAAAAAATTGTTTGAGAATGCAAAGCTTTTTATCAAACTATGTGATAATATTTTACAAATGGTATCGATTAAAATATGTTTGATTAGTAGGGATTTAACGTAAACAATTGTTGAAAATATCGAGCAAAAAAAAAAAAAAAATGTCGTGGACACGTTCATGACAAAAGTGAACAACGACATTTGGATTAATTAACACATGAACATGTTTTGAAATGATAAAATCGGCAAGATCTAATCGATCACTTATTATGTTGTAGTAAAGTAATGAACTAATGCAAATCAATGACCAAGCCAGTCGGTTTATGTCATTTGCATCGACCCCGCTCATTAGTCGTGTATATGGGCGGGAAGTTGAAAAGTTCTTTTCGTCAAACATGTCTTTAAAAGTAATCCACAATCCTATTTAACACAATACAGGCATGCACACTGACCTTAATAAAACAGTTAGTCCGTATAAACACAGCAGAATGTTATTAAGAAGTTAAATATCCGTCTTCTCCTTGTTTGCATTAGCGCGACACTCTCAAATGTGGATCAAAATGGCCGTCAGTTTCTGTGAGGTACTCGACAGGATGTTTTACTTTCATATTTAAATGGCCCTGTTTTGTGGATAAATATAATTTTATTTATTTATTTTTAAAGCGCAATGATGTCTAGTTTTGTGATAGTATCTTAAAATGTTTTTGTAAACATAAAAAAAAAAATAATAAGCAAAGTATGGTGTAAGGAAACAATCTTCTGACGTAATTACGAATAATTAACATCCCAAAGATGGTGACCAACTTTCAAAACGGTCTCAAAAAATGGGTAGTCTTGAATTTTGCCGAAATTTTCAGGAAAGGTAGTATAGGTACCGATCTATCATTCCTGTTAATTTAAGCCAAATTGGTGACTACCCATTTTTTGTGACCGTTTTGAGAAATCGGTAATTTTGGAGTTACAAAAAACTCAAAATGTCCGATCTTCACATTTGAACCGCGATTTAGACTATGCTATATATGCCGAAAGTGGTCAAAACAAGTTCTAGGGGTATGTTTATTTTATAAACTTACTTTATTCATTTTCTGTGTTGTTTTTGCATTCAAAATAGGCTTAAAGTATCGTTTTTTAAAAGACAACTGTTATTTCCGCGTAACTGCACGTGAGTACAAATTGGGACTACGTTGTGCCAAAACACTTGATATTGAAAAGTGAGTTATGCGGTGCGTGCACGTGAAAAGCTTCAGCTGCTGCTGCACTGCTCGCAATAATGCGACGTCGCATGCTTCTGACGTAACGACTGACGAATTCTGGAGCTAATGCGTTCCATTCGCGGACAAGTGCTGCCAGGGGCGTAGCTTGGCCTTTTTGACGGCATAGGCCCGCAGTTAAAGTTATTATGCTAGGGGTGTCCGGGGACATGACCCCCCACCCCCCCCCCCCCCCCGATTTTTTTTTATGTTAGAATGCATTAGGTGCGTGCTGACGTATATTTTAGACTTTAAGAAGGGCAAACTAAACAAATATATATGAAAATAATAATTTCTGGTTACTACGCTGCCTATACAGCCGCCTCCACCCCTCCCCACCCCCTCCCGATTTTTATTGCATTTTTTGAATTTTGAATTTTTCTATTTCTGCAAATTAGGCGTACTGGTTGTGTACCAGTTATCGTCATTCACCAGATTTCGTCATTATCAATAAAACGCTCGATGTTGTGCTTATTTTTCGACCCCAGTTTACAAATCACTACACACTATCATCAGACGATTGGAGAGGAAAAAATTATTTAGAAATGTTAACATACACTCTCAAACCAACTCGTTTACCTATATAAATACCGTTATAAACAAAACATAATCGGGGGAATCACGCGCTAATGCGCATGCGCAGGAAAAAATCCTTTTAAAATAGCTGACCTTTTACGTCGAACCATTGAATCAATTTGACATGCACAAAAAACTAAAAGTATGTGATGAACGAAAACAACTAGTTCACGTCAATCAATTTCAATTTGCGGGCAGTTATTTCCCTTTAAATTATGAACGTCGGAATGAAGTAAATTACATCCGATACCTACAGTTTTAAAAAACATTTTAAATTGTAGATATATTTTTGTTCTAGATAATTCTTTTTGTGTATTCATATGCAATGATATATTTATGTTTCAATTAATTACTACACACGTTTTCATCATCCCTAACATGGATTTTTCGGTATTAAACTGAACATGACGATAACTACTACATTCAGCTCAAACGACCGGCCCATTTCAGTCTATATATAGTAACGGTCACGTGACACTTGTTACTGAGAAAAGGAACAATGTAAACACGGACTATTTACGGCAAAGGGGTAAGCTTCTCTACCGGCAAAAATATTTATGAGATTACTAGTTTTGATTTAGATATGTTAAAAAGTCAACATAAAAATGACGATATCTGGTATACAGCCAGTAGGCCCGGGCCTACAGGGCCTATGCAGAGCTACGCCAATGGCTGCTGCAAGGTCTTGAACACTTTGGGTAGGGTCATCCTGACGTCCTAAATATGCTCGATGGTTACGTCAGAAGAATGCGACGTCACATTTTTGAGTGTATTCGGTGTAACGGTGGACACATGGGATATTAGCGAGGTTTTGAACATTTTTCTGTGTATTTCAATGGGCTTAGACTGCTAAATCTGTGCTATTGTTGTGAATCTTTACATTTGTTAAGTTTTGTTAATTTTATTTTCACACCTATGTTTTTAAAGTTTGATTTATTTTTTCATTATTCGGTATATTTCGATGAAATTTTGTGTGAACATCAAACAAAGATGCTATTAAAAGAAAATCATGCTACAATTGTTAATTAGTTCTTTCTTACAGTCTCAGATTTTGCAGGAAAACAAAGCGGATACTTTTTATTTTTGCTGAGTATATTATATCCCATAAATATAGATAGATACTTTTATTGACTTAAACTATTACAGTTTTTCATCATTACAAATATATGATAATTATAATATACACACACGTGACAGATATTAACATTGCAAATACAACAAAATAATCACTAAGTTTTTGTTTTGTTTCATACATATTTAAACAATCAAAAACATACATATATTATGGTATGTCAATGATAAACGAGGATGTTCTAAAATAAGATATCTAGTGGGTTTTTTTGTGCGTTTTTTTTTAGTCTGTTAAAATGGATGTAGATAGCCTTAATACAAATGCATCGGAAATGAATTTACTTAAACTAAGAATAATCTTTTTGTTTAATGACTGCAACAATTCTACAAATTTAAACATGCTTGGTCTAGTTGTGTAATATTTAGGAATATATTTGTTTCTAATGTTAGAGTAAGTAGTACAGATCAAAATAAAATGGTACTCGTCTTCAATAGCGTTTGTGTTACAAATTTCGCACACTCTTTCGTTTCTCTCTGTTCTACCTATTGAGTATCTCCCTGTTTCTATTCTTAAACAATGAGCGGATAATCTTATTCTTGTTATACAACTTCTTAATTGTTTGGAGCATAATGCTTCTAGATATGTTTCAAAATCAAAATTCTCTATCACCACCTTATATAGCGTTAAAACTCTACTGCCTTCTATATCATATCTCCATTGTTGCATTATAATTATCTATTAATCTTTGTTTAAATATTAAAGGAAATAGTTTAAAACTAACACTCATTGGATTATCCCAGACATTATTAAAACCGTTACTGTTTAGGATAAACCTTATATTAGTTAGCCAATTCTTCGCGCCCTTATTACAGTTAGATAACAAATCCTTATATATTGCTTTTAGTATAATGTTCTCTGTAGACAATAGTTTATACCAATATTTGATCATTTTTACATATCTATTAATGTATAAGGGGTAACGAGAGAGCTCTCCGTAAATACCAGCATTACTTGTGTAAGTTTAACACCTAAAATAATTTTACAAAAGTTTAACTGTATTCTCTCAATATCTTTTGATTTTGTAATCCCCCATATTTCACTTCCATAATTCAATATTCAGTATTCAGCAACTTCAGTATCTGTTAATGCTTGACACACTATAAACTTCAATATAAAATATAAGATTGTCAAAAATACACTTACTGTTGATGCAAACATGAAAAAACAAACATCCTTTTTGTGTGTTGTCTTTTCATTGTCTATGAGGCGATGACATTACCCTCTCTTAAAATCTAAGTGGTACGAATAAACTGTAATCTTATATCCGAGATTTTACCTCGATGGGGAGCAAATGATTTCACCATTACAAAAAAACAAGCATGCCGTGCCCCGGGGGTCTAAAATGTGTATATTGAGATTTTGCATGTTTTCATATAGACATATATAGGAAAAAACTTTAAAAAATCTTCTTCTCTGAAACCACAAGGCACAGAGGTCTCATGTACTACATGTAGCATCAGCTTTAGGCCTTGAGCCAGGACCCAAAATTTGCGATATTGTTACTAACTCAAGGGACAAATTCTACCATCTCTTTTTGAAAAGAACAATGTATGTAGATTACATTTTTCCATGATAGAAATCTGAAACAGGTAGCTTATATAAAAAAAATCGAATATTAGTAGAATACCATTGTAGCGCTTTCATACGTACTTTCATCTAATTGCTTGATGTTCATTTTTACATGTCATGCTTGTGTGAATAATTATTGAGGTATTATTAAGGTTACAATTCATTTAGTTATATAAAGAGTAACTAAGCTCTGTTTAGCATAGAATTCTGTTTAAAATCTCCATTTTGCTTCAAATTGTAAGTCAATTTACCCCATCCACTATTGACACATTGTTTATTCATTTAGTTTAATCAATATTGTTTACATTATATGTGTAAACTTATAAGAATCACTAATTTACATCCTTTCTTTGATGATTTAAATGATAGTATTATATGAAGTAGGGATTGCTAGTATAGATTCAGGAAAATAAGTAGTATGCAACGTTCAATCGTTCATGGCATTCCATATATGTGTTCAGCGATACACACGCCGAACTGGAAGTATAAGCCTTCCTCACAGTAACTGCAACATCATTATTAATAAAATGTTCTGATAGAGACATATATTGCACAAACGACACAAACTGTCCAAAGGAATTTGAAAATGTACGGTTTTACTCTTTTCATAACATACATTTAATTTATTCTTCTTTGTTTGTTTTAGGCGTATGCGCTATTTCCATACTTATTATGATTAAACATTTGGATTATGTATTACATATAAAGACATGAATTAAAAGTAAATTATAAAATAAATAAAGTAATAAATAAAATAGAATCGACGAAGAAAAAGTTTTAAGGAAAAGCCAGACGTACAAACTAACCACTTACGATGGCAACTATTCGTTAGTATCGATGCAGTTGTTACAAGAGCACCTGCTTAAGATATGTATCTTAATTTATATAGGTTGTGATGTCCTTCATATTTGATTTATAGTTTTGAATTAACCTAGGATTGGGACTGTTAGTAAGCATTACATTTTATTTGCGCACGCAAGTGCAACTTTGCGCGCACAAGTGCAACTTGAATGACAGGTATCTAAAAAGAAGGTTTATTCCTAATGATGGGGTAACAATGCCAACAATGACAAAGAATTGTATTGCTTTAAACTGGTCATCATTGATCTCAGTATGAGTCTTTTCTCCAAAATGTTTTGTACGCTTTATTTGATGGGTGAGACTTTTAAATAGGCACTTTTAAAGAAACAGAATTGAATGTTGTTTAATGGTTCATCAACACATATAAGGTTATTTAGAGCCACCTCAGACAGAGAGTGGGGTAGGATAATTGGAATCTAGGAACCTGCCCTACTTCTTCTAACGAAAAGAGTCCTATATTTCTTTAACGTGATCGGAGAGGGGAAAATGCGATACACGAGCCCGCCCGGTTTACGTCCTCATCAGATGGATGAGATAAAGGGCAAGTGTCTTGCTCAAGAACACACCGACGAAATTAACTGGCACCGGTGAGGTTTGAACCAGGGTACTCTGGATGTCATGACGCTAGTGCTATCCACCGCATCAGCAGGCTGTATGGGCTCAAACATGTTTACTGCATTAAGATACATACAACTAAAATGTTAAAACGTCATGAAGGTTATCTCCATGAAGCTGGGTTCACAACGGTCAATCTTATCTAGCAGGTCGGCTTCATGTATGTCGAATTGCAATATGCCTTCAAAAATGAGATATAGGGTCCTATAGAAACCACAGCGTCCAAACGCAATGGCATCGTAGGTCCGAACTGTACTACAAACAAGGAGCAATATTTAATTAATTATTCAATGAAAAACACAAAATATAACAGAAAGGGTGGTGAAGACAGGGTTACCGACTTGGAACGGTCAGTAGGCAATAAGGCCTACAGGTTAGCTTGAATCGATTTTATGTGTACACAATCCTCGCTATTATCCTGTCTTCAGCGCCCAAATAGACAAGAAAGTAACAAAACTACAGCCCATCAAAAGAAATTCTCTAACAATAAAGTCCACATCCAGAGAAACTTGCAAAAGAAACACTAAGATGTTGTTGTAAAGCTATATACAATACAAAATAAGAAACATCTCAGGATGTATCCAGAATTGTACTGAACAACCACAGCAGTTGCAGCCAAAGAGAAAACCAATCTAGGGTACGACCAGTAAACCCGAGGGACGAAAGCTCATGCACCTACCTCCCTTGGATAGGGTTTCATTAGGAGCAATCATAGAGTCCCTAAAGGTTGTACAGTCATCGCACAAGGGAAAAGTGAAGCTTAGTGGCTGACTGTAGAGGGGTCAATCACTAAACATGCAGTGCGTAGTAATATTCAAGTGTCATACCCTTTTCTGACGAATTTCCTGATTAATTTTATCTTGATGTAAATAGAGGATGAGCCTGGCATGTTCATCCCTGTTAGGCGCCATATAACCTTTCATGTGTTGGTGCGCCGTAAAAACCCAATTCAGATAACAGATACTCAAGTAGGAGTTTGTGTATATTTATAGGGTATAATAGTATATACCTGTATGGTGTATTTATACAAAGGATACACGGATACTCAGGTTATAGGGAATTTAACTTAAGGTTATGTGGTTTATATAAAAATACAACAATATTCGAAGAATATCACTGGCAATATTCATATATTTTTATATTACATGATTATTAAATTTAAAATGTTAGAAGTAATTGCATCTTTAAAAGTAACACTGTGGTTTTACAACATGCATACATGCACATGCACGCACAAATTATTATTATAATCATTATTATTATTATTATTATTATTATTATTATTATACCTACTTCTAAATGCGGAATTCGAAATGCGGAATTCGGAAAGCAGAATTAGGAATGCGGAATGCGAAATTGGGAATGCGGAAGTCAAGAAATAGAAGTGAAATAAATGGGAGCCATCTTCGTTTGTTTTTTCCTGCCTGGTAGAAAGCAATGTTGTTTTTCTCAGTATATTTGTTTTGAAGTATGACTGCATCAGCCAGAGGAGAACTGTTTATTTACAGTTTAATTTGTATTTTTGTTATGCAGGATGACCCCTTCAACCTGAGGAGAAAAGTTTATTTTCATTAGATGTGTTATGGAGGATGACCCGCTCAAGATAGAAAAATCTCGGTATGGCCTTATTTAAAAACCGGGATTAGCGCCCCCCCTCCCCATCCCACTCCCCCCTCCCCCCCCCCCCCAATAACAAAGGTCAACAACTCTAATTTAAATGATGACCTAAAACACCTAAGAGCCGGAATCTGCTAGATAAATGAAGGCCCGATTATCAAAAGTAGACCTGTATTTACATTTTATGATTTTTTTTGTATATATTTCGTTTTAAAAATACATTTTATGAGTACTAAATACTAAATAGTGTGTTGTGCGAGTACTGCGTACCAGGCTCGTGCGTACTGAATACCGCCTAAAACGCCCTGAATACTGCGTACCAAAAGTGGGGGTGGGGTGGGGGAGGGTCAGCCTCATATATTACCTTTTGTTCATGTTCCTGTATTCAGTTGGTAACCAAGTCGCTGAGACTAGTCTCTATATATCACATAGTCTATTTGTTCATGAGCCTGTATTAATTCTAGTTTTAGTTGTTAATTTTTGATTGACATATATCTATATGATAAAGTAAACACATTCCAGGTTTTACACTATGCCGCGTGTAACTATGGTTTAACTAGAGCAAGTTCGCATCAACAAACTTAGGCATAGTTAAACTATAGTTAGTGATCGAAGTCCCTCAAAGGTAATTCAAGGGACCAATTAGTTACATACATAGGTATGATTGAGTCGTTGGTGTGCATCTGTTTGCGTTTTATTATTTACAAGTATTCAGTTTTATAACTGATGAATTATACAGTAGTAGTATCAGTCAATATCTTAACCCATTATTTCAGCAATGGTAAATAAAAAGTAATTATTGTCAATTATGTATCCCTACTCTTTCGTCGTTAAAAAACAACAACAACAATAGACAATGGCAGCGTCCAGTGTTGCGAAGACGCGTTCTGTTTTAAAAGCATTGACTAATATACGATCATTGGTAAGAATTGCAATATAGTTTAACTGTAAAGCTTGTGAAAGTAACAAATATTGTAAACACTTTTGTTTAATTATTGACTGTATGTTAAGTTTAAAATGCATGTTTTTTTCTTTGCCCTTGTCCTTGAACAGTCTATAACGAACGTAATGCATAACACGTCTACGGACAGCGACGTGCATACGCGTTAGACATTCTTGGTCTTAAACCACAATTAATTTTCCTATAGGTTTACTGTACAGCTTTTTAAAGCTAAGAGATCTCAGTTAATTTGAAGAAAGACTTTCAGCTTTAAGCCATACTTTACAAATTGGGTGGGGTAACGTCATGGCTCCCATTCATAATTTTGCATTGCCGAGACGTTGAGTTTTTATTTTATTTTCAGTAGGTGATAAAATTTGTGTTACTCTGTTTTTATCCTTTGGCAGAGTAAAAATACCATAATTTTCAAGATTTTGATTTTAAAAGATACATATATTGATTCAATTTGCATGAATGTGCATGAAATAGGCAGGGTTTTAAAAGAGTCACTCTGTAGGGGTGCATAGAATTACCGGAATCCACCTATTTACCGGAATCCACTTGAATTACCGGAATCCACCATAGAGTTACCGGAATCTACTTTTGAATTACCGGAATCCACTATTTATGATCTAAATTGACGTAAATGTATAGTTAATTAAGTAATATATTAATGAATTTATTAATGAATATGTGTTTTTGAGACTTTAATTATCGAAAAATACCGGAATACGACTTTTGAATTACCGGAATCCACTATTTTTGATCTAAATTGGCGTAAATGTATAGTTAATTAAGTAATATATTAATGAATATATTAATGAATATGTGTTTTTGTGACTTTAATTATTAGTGTTATTAGCGAAAATTACCGGAATACACCAGATAATTTGCCGTAATATAAGACACGCCCTGTTACGTCAGCCAACATATCTTTTATTTGAGTGTAACACAACTGCTGTCTTCAATGGCAGGAAGCTTTTGGAACTGGCAGCCTGACAGAAGTAAATATTCTTACCATTACACTGGGAATTGATGTTATTAGTATTAAAATAAATGCATAAGCTATTGTTTTATTATTAATGTAAATACATCATCATGCGCTCCCTAATATCTTATGTCACTTATCTTTTGAACAAAATTCAAGTCTTGTTTATTGAGAACCTGTGTATTAAATCTTGCGTTTAGCACGTGACGTTGTTATTATTAAAGCACGTGTTATAAGTACGGCCGTATGCATCTGCTTTATATATTACATCATCATGTCACTTATTTTCCGCTATAAATGTTTTAAGGTATGTCACTTATTGCTTCTTTTTTTTAATGCTCACACTTACAGGTTTCGGTGTCCTTCGTAAAGTAATTAAAAAGAATGAAATAATTTACTTCATTCTTGATTTCATAATCGACTATTGCATCTAATATTGTTAGTTTGACACAAAATTAGAAAATATTGAATAACATTTCTATGCACCGCATAAAAATAATAAATCTATTTGTTGTTTCTAATTTATTAATTCCTATTATCATTAATTTATATATTTATTAAATTGCATTGATGGTCGTTCTATCCATACATCTACCATACATCATAGGAAATTGGTAAATTGATAATAATAAGTGACAAGAAGTTATTATCTTAATCGATTTATTCATTTACTTGTTTGTGATTCGGTTAGTAATTGATTAGTGAACTATATTTACTAATTAGCAAAATGTTTGCACATGACAGGGTTCTCAATAGACGCGTACACACGCGTTTTGACGCATGGAATTTCAATTTGACCCATTTCTGACGCATCTAATTTACGACCTGTGCGTTTTTATGACGCGCGTGTATTTGCTTCAAAGCATCAATCCAATACCTATTTACATCACAGCTGCATAAACAGTGATTGACACCTTGCCTGACGACCTTGATCGCCTCTCGACCAATAAAAATTCGCTGCTATCGCATCTTGAGTGCCAGAGGGGGAAATAACTGTCTGTAAATGGTGTCACTGTGTAATCTAATCGCTGCTATTGTGTTGATAATTTAATGATTATCTTTGAAGTTTATGATGCTTTGCGCGGGTGAAGACTTTTATGACTTGATTGGATTAACTGTTTAATTGATTGCTACCGGCTTCTGATTGATTTGGGGGATTAATTAAATTGAATTGCGATAAAACAGAAGCAAGCGGTCAAACGTGTGAACAGTTAAAAACGGCAAAAATAAAATTGACTTTATTTGTGTTTGTTGTTTGTTTATTTGTGTTGTTGTTCGTTAATTTTGTTTTACGCACGTTTTAAAGAATAAAGAAAAATAGTTTTAATGAGGATTATTTAAATATTTTTAAATCGGCGAAATGTACATAAAAAGAGCGTTTTTTAACCTGGGTTGGCATTCATCAAAACTTACCGGACATTACGCATTGTGATATTTTGCGATTACGGACATTGTTTGTGCTATCGAGTAACGGACTTTATTAATTCATGTATGTTAAATTCACAAATAAATGGCGCAAAGAAGTATATTTTCGTCTATTATATAATATTATAGTGTACTATACTACAGCATTATTTTTTGAAATTAATAAAATGAGAATAGATTTCTTGAGAATTAAACATACATTAATGATACACTGTCCTTTGTTTTCTTGTTTAATGTTCCAAATATACATACATACAATTGGTGCAAACAGAGATTGTGTTATAATAACACCAATAACTTATAATATTAACAAATGTGGACCCCAATTTATAAAACATCCTTACATAACTTTGGAATCATTGACATAATGACACATTATTGTAAAATGGAATAGTAGTTTTTAAAGTTCAAATGTATATATATTCTTGCACACCTTTCTTTGTAATACAATATTTACAGAATTCACTACAATTAAAGTTATTAAAGGATGTTTTATAAAACGGCGTTTCGATTTGTTCGATTTATATTTGACTCTTGCTTTTTCAATTTTGACCCTTGAGATTTTTGAGTCAAGGGTCATATGACTCTTCACTTTTAAAGTCTATTGAGAACCCTGCATGATTTAATTAATATAGGACATTTAGATTAAAACACACTACTGACATATCAATTACATGATTCACTCAGTTTAAGAAAATTTGACGACGAATTCGACAGGCTTCTGCAGTTTAAACCAGACTACGTCTTTGTCAACGTCGGCGGTAACGACATAGATTCAAATTCTCCAGCACCAGACATTGTCAATAGAATTATTGACATAATTCTTAGATTGAAGGCTGCTGGCGTGAAACGGGTGTTTGTCGGCTGTATTGCCGAGCGAGGAAATGTGAGAAATACAACTGTCGCACATTTCAATCAAGTGCGACGCAGTGTTAACAAGAGGCTGCGGGTTATGTTGCAGGAAGACTTCATCAATGTCATGAAGAAACTGAAGTTCCCTCGCCATTATGACGATAGACATGGTTCATCCTGGAGCCAAAGAAGGTGGCATGAGAATATTGACATCTGTCATTCATAGATGTTTATTATCTACCAAGATATAAATGCTTTATGCATTATAAAGGCCCTTTTAAGGGCCAAACAATATTGTTCAAAAGAACATCTCAAAATTGTCAATAACCAAGGCCCTTTTAACAACATCAATAAAATTATACTGTGTCTATTATTATGACACATGTAAAAGAGGTAAAAAACTAATGCAAACAACATCATCATCCGTAAATGAAATTTTATTAGCCATTTATTTGTTAGCACAATTCATAAAATACGAAAACAAAATATTAAATATATAAAAAACAACATATTTTATGAAGTATATATCATTATTAGTACATTATATTTAGTCTTCTAATACTATAACTAATGTATTCTATCAATATTTTAAAATATATCAATTATATCAATTATAAAAAGTGGATTCCGGTAATTCAAGTGGATTCCGGTAGATTCCGGTATATAGGTGGATTCCGGTAATTCTATGTACCGCTCTGTAGATACCTTAATTTTAACAGTAAACTTGGTTGAACATCAAGGATAAAGACCAAGTTTATCACCTACCAGAATGTATTGGTTATGTCTTATTTCTGGTCACTGATTGGTCAGTTTTTTTGATGATGCTCTATCAAAATTATGAATTATCGTGGTATATCGTGGTGAAACGTGAACTGCGCTACAACCATTCTTAATTGTTCTCGATTTCAATGACCTCTGAATTCAGTAATATATCATCTTATGTTTACATCGACAAAATTGTCTCCCGTTAATCACGTTTTACCGGATGTCGTGAACTATTCCGATTGGGTCGGAAGATTCCATTATTGATAGAGGGTCCCCATTATCGTGGCAATTCGAAAATCGATTCAAATGAGACATTTTAAGGGTAAACCATGTTGTGAAGTTAATAAAAACTTTATTCAGACAAGGTTTAATAGATGTAAACATGATTTACACATATAATATCCGCTAAATCTTAAACTGGATAATTGTACCGGACACAACTTTTTACGTATTGCATCAGATCACATGACCAGCTCATGGTTTTGCTACTGTACCGTATAAACTCCAAAAATTAAATTGTACATATAGTAAGATTTTTGATTAAATAGCGGCATTTTTTATGTTCTATAATTGTTTTAAATCAAAAACACAAGGTTCAAAAGCCAGTCCATGACCGCTCTTTTTTCAATTTGAAACCCACACATCAAGAATTTGGCTTGGCCGAGTCAATGCTCTTTATTATAGGAAGTACGGTATGTGCTTAGCAATGCCTTTTTATGAATACCCCTTCAGAAAAAATGAAATAGTCCGAACTGGTATGACCCAGTAGAAGCAGCATCTGCATTCTGGGACAACAGACGGACGAATGTAAACACGAAATAACTTTGTTAGGGGATATATATGAGGTAGAAACATTGTCCAAACTTAAAAAACAGTTGTTCTTTAACAGATTTTTACTTTTTTTTAATACTTTAGGAAAATTGATGCAGTTGATTTCCTTTTTATATTCCAACGGTGTTGGGGATTCCCTTCTGGTAAAAATAGCTCACGAGTTGTGACGTCACTCATCGTCATATATAATAAATATTGCGTGTAATGACGTACCACCATAATGGGAATACCACGATAATGGGGGTCATGACGTTAGTGCAAAAATTAAAATTATTATTTTTTTGTTCCAAATAAAATGTGTTACCAGGGCCTTTTTTCAGAATTTGGGGAAGGGGCCTTACAAAAAAATCGCGATTTTGGGGGAAAATAGTCGCCATAAATTGTTGGTAAAAATGTTTTAATATCGATCCTTTATGTACCTTTCACCGGTGGGTATATTGATCGCCGGTGTAATCCGAAATATGCGAATTTGTGCTGTTAACTTCCACTGTTCTTTGTTTACAAATGGTGCGTGTCCACTGTCAACTTACCAAAGTGTAGTGAAATGCCCTTTTTACGTGTAAGGTCCATTTTATTTTCATTTGAATTCATAAAACTTGGTATTCTGGAGAATTATAATCATCACATTTAATACTTCCATTTAAAAACATTGAAAAACTCTGCAAAGAAAAGTGCGTCTGCTATATAGAAAGCAAAGCAATAATTTCATATGACGTCATATACATATGCGCCTTTTCTCAGAATATCTGGTCAAGTTATCTCCTTATATCCTAGATAGAATATACTTAGTAAAACTTCTTGCTATTTTAAAATTAAAAAATCTGAATATTTTTTTGTATTCCAGTTTCCCACTATTGGAATAGTGTCTGAGAAGAGATAGTATAATTTCCTTTGCCCTCACTGTGGCATTTAAATCAGAAAGATAGAAAGAACTTAATACTGTGGCCTAATTGTTTTCTTTTTTTTTTCTTCTTTTTAATGGTAATGGCACCCAGTGGGCACATGACGTCAATGTGACGTTGTATCCAACGTTGGGCTATGACGTTGGATTTTGGTTGAAAATGAAAGTCAGGTCGGAATCTACAGTTTTCTTTGAAATTCAGACTATTTTCAGACATGTACACTAATTAGGTTGAATAACTTGAATTCTATTTTTCAGAACTAACAAACATGCCCTATTCCTGAAAGACCATATAATTTCCTCTCAAAATATAGCAAATACATGCTAGAAAGCAACAAAGTCAGTTTCTCTGCCTACAAAAACAATTCATTTACCCCACCCACTTAGCACTCAAAAAAAGGAAAACATGACATTTATAGAGACACGGCAGCATATACCTGTCCCTTATTTGAGATATAACACATCCATAATTGAATGACAAACACTCCAAATTGTCATAAAAATGCTATTTCTACATACCTTATCCGGCTTTTTTTTCCGTAATCTTATGTCGAATGGAGAGATGAAGATATTGATCAAGTAAAGCTACCATTTACAACATAGCCACCAGTTACTAGTTTCTGTTTACAGACTCTATACCGGTCACAGTACAAAAACTTTATTTACACCAAAATTAACTATTATGTCATACTAAGTCAAAAACACCACATTTGTGGATTTCTTTTTTATTGTCTAGCCTGTACATGGCTTTTAATCTCTTAGATTTCTGTTTTATAAGAAATTCCCCATGGACATTCATTCGAAACTAAGGAGTCTCCCCTTAAGGGCAAAAATATTTTTTCAAATTTTTATTTGTTACTTTTAAATCACTTATTCCAGTTATTTCGAGCATTTTGATATGTCAGCTGTGCCAATGCGATGGAATTTTGGCATTTCAGAGCTTCTTAAACTTGGCACTATAATTCCTGAAAAGTTACATATTTATCAGTATTTTTTGTTCTTTTTTTCCTCTTCTTAGAATCAAAATTAAGTTGGTATATGTGTTGTAAATGTACTTTTGAGTACTTTACCTACATAGTATTCAGGGTACAGAAAAATCATTTATTCCTGAACTCAAAATATAAAGAACCTGCTTCAGAACTTATCTAGAGTAGTCTCCCTTAGCCTACATAGCAACAACGCCATGATGCATAGCAACAACTTCACCCTTGCCTAGCAACGCCAGTATAGCATGTGACATAGTGCAGATTTTTTGTCAAACATTGAGGCAATCTATACCAGACATGACAAAGTCGACAAGGTCATATTTTCCCAAAAACTTGCATCATGCGTTCGGGCGCGCGTAAGGCTTGAACTGACGCATATAAAAAAAAATAGTGTATCCGAGAAGCAGTTTGTCGAAAAGGGCAGGGCAGCAATAAACAATATACTGCCCTGCTTTAGCAACATTCATGCCCAGTGCAGAATATATTCAACAGTGTGTCATGCCCATCTTGCCAGCTATTCCACCAACTTTTTGCCATATGGCAAACACAGAAATATTTCAAAGGAAGACCATAAAAACATTAAATGGGTACTTGATACAGTATTTTCAGGAGAAATGTTGGGTCGCATTTCCAAACTCTACACAACAAACAAGTGTGAACATTTAAACAGTCGAGTGTTTACGTATGCACCAAAAAACATGGAACAGGCAAGTCTGCCCAATTGTTAGCTAAAAAGGCTGGATTGAAATATGCGATGGCAGACCCTTTCACAATGCACATTGCTCAACGCGATCGGTTGAGTAAGTATCGCACACAGCTGTCGGAAACAGTCCAATACAAGCACAACCGTTATATATCCCGCAAACGACGAAGTAACAGGAAACTTTTAAACACTCACTTTTATGAAACTGTAACATCTAACAATCATGAACATAACTATGGAATAAATCCAAATATTTAAAATTTAAACATGCCTTTGTTTTAACATATCAACATAATAATTACCCATTCTCATAGAAGGCACGGCCTATAGCCACGGTGACCATTACAAATGCCTTCATTTCTACAAACTGACCGCTGATTATTTACTAAACAAGTTTCCAAACTTAAATGCTTAACATTAATGCAAAGTTTTTGGTGACACCTATGTGACACATGCAGATGGCTGGGTAACTGTTCACATTATGATGATATGTAGAACATCAGCCTATGAACAGTTACCCATATTCGGTGACCACGAAAAGTAACGCGGATAACACCATAGCCATCTTTGTTTTTGCTGCCACCCCAAATATGACATGAATCGGTGATTACGAAGTTTTTTAATTTAAACTCGAAATTGAATATTTCCATTTCAGTTAAAATTGTAGAGAAAATAATAGACATAACGGTCACTGCAGCTATGGTTATGCAGACTGCGAATTAAAAATAAAGTAAAAAATGAAATGGTATGCACAAAAACATCCAGATAGTTTTAGTGCAGTATGAACTGAAAAGTAGGTAGCATACCAGACATGGCTCAAACCTACACTACCAGACTTATTATACCAGACCTTAACTAAGAACTTACTTACACTATCATATCACAACTTTAAATAGTTACGACTCAGATCAGACCAACCAACGATATTTTGTATGCTGGAGGCACACCTAGTATTTAAGGTCTGACATGAGTCTGATATTAAAGGTCTGATATGAGTGTCTGACATGGGTCTGCTATGAGTGTATCTAGTAGTGTAGGTCTGACATGGGTCTGATAAGGTGGGTCTGACATGGGTCTTATATTGTAGGTCTGATATCAGTCTGATATTGTATGGGCAATATATGCACATTGAATGTCGGACAGACTCATTCCAGATCTATCCAAAATATCAAACTCAATTCAGACTTTCACTATTTAATGCATGTCAGACAGACCTATACTTTCAGACTCATGTCAGACCTACAATTACATCAAACTTACGCTATCACTCATAGTTATAAGACTTAAAGTATCAGAGTCTGACCTAGAACATACCAGTGAGATGCAGACCTATATGTACACAATAATAGTTTTTGTGTCTGATATTGTAGGTCTGATATGGGTCTGAATTTTTTGGCTGATATGAGTCTGATATGCATCAGATATTGTAGGGCTGATATTCAAGAGTCTGAATATTGTAAGTCTGATGCGCGTCTAATACTGTTATTGCAGTAAGTCTGATTTTGCATGTCTGATCAGAGTTGGTCATTCATAGCAGAGTGCAATTTATTGTTGGGTCTGTCTGATAGTTCAAGGTATCTTATATGGAAACCTATTCTCCTACATTAATGCATTCTTAAATGAACAGTTAAATACAATTTACAGGCTCCAATTATAGTTTCTACAAAAATAAAATTGAAAAATGTGTGCAAATTCACATTCGGTCATTGGAAAAATAACAAAAAACTGAGATGGTCTATTTTTACCCGCAAGTGTTACTTCCCTTGGCAATATGTGTCGATATCTCAAAATGGAAAATGTCGCAATATTTTGATGATTTCTGAGCAATTTTGTGTTGAAAATATCAAAACGCACTACAACCTGTGTTCTAAACCTGAAATTGTGTATAATCGGTACTATGCATATTTTCCTTAAGGTCGGAATCTACAGTTTTCTTTGAAATTCAGACTATTTTCAGACATGTACACTAATTAGGTTGAATAACTTGAATTCTATTTTTCAGAACTAACAAACATGCCCTATTCCTGAAAGACCATATAATTTCCTCTCAAAATATAGCAAATACATGCTAGAAAGCAACAAAGTCAGTTTCTCTGCCTACAAAAACAATTCATTTACCCCACCCACTTAGCACTCAAAAAAAGGAAAACATAACATTTATAGAGACACGGCAGCATATACCTGTCCCTTATTTGAGATATAACACATCCATAATTGAATGACAAACACTCCAAATTGTCATAAAAATGCTATTTCTACATACCTTATCCGGCTTTTTTTTCCGTAATCTTATGTCGAATGGAGAGATGAAGATATTGATCAAGTAAAACTACCATTTACAACATAGCCACCAGTTACTAGTTTCTGTTTACAGACTCTATACCGGTCACAGTACAAAAACTTTATTTACACCAAAATTAACTATTATGTCATACTAAGTCAAAAACACCACATTTGTGGATTTCTTTTTTATTGTCTAGCCTGTACATGGCTTTTAATCTCTTAGATTTCTGTTTTATAAGAAATTCCCCATGGACATTCATTCGAAACTAAGGAGTCTCCCCTCAGGTAGACGTCATATTCCGACGTTGATACAACGTCAAACCCCGACATTGGATTGACGTTGGACTCTGACGTAGATACAACGTCAAATTCCGACGTTGGATTATGGTTGAAAATGAAAGACAGGTAGACGTCATATTCCGACGTTGATACAACGTCAAATTACGACGTTAGATAGACGTTGGATAGTGAACACATTTAAATACATTTATTCATTGTATAGACACACAGTACAACAACCGAATAGAACCCCGCGGGGCAACGACAAACTAATTCATTCTATTCAACTGACCCAAGCCGAGTTGTGTTTACACTATGAATAGTACTTCTATAAGAAATGAACAAAATGGCGCCAACTTGGCAAAGATAAACAATGAAAATTTGTCATCATGTTTGGCAGATCTCCCTCCAATACAGATGCATCGCTCCCTCTCTATATATGTCTACTTGCGATCGGTCAAACAGATGACTGATCTTGCGTTGTTTTGTGTCTTTGGTTGCCGATTGCGCCAATACTTTGAGTCGTCGTTCACATTTAGGCATGTTGATCACAAATTGAAATCGACTAGTCAATGAATGGCGGCTTTGTTTATTTTTTTCACTTTTGTAATGTCACGCGTGATCGGCCGATGCAGTGAAACGGCACACTTCGGCTTTGTACATTGACCGTGTTATACCAATTAGCATCGGTCCTGCACAAATGAAAATTGGAGCGAGACGGGACCTTTTCCAGGGCAAGGCGCCAAGTCCAAAGGGGCAGGGCGTAATGTGGGAAGACATGTCATCAGAGGAAAGGGCAGGGCGCAGCGCACTGCCAAAACGTGCTAGACACAACACTGGTTCAGACTTCATTTTTCCTTCCACCCCCGCCAAGTCGGTCTGGAGCATACTTGAGGCTGTGGCCAAATGCCAAATTCATCTCATGCTCCGTGGTGGCATTCCCTTTCATCACACTTTTTGTAAAAATATATATGAAAGGATGAGATAAGAAAGGAGATTACATGCAGAAGGCTGAAGGCAGAATGAAGAATTACAACTAGAGTAGATTGTACTATTATATTATACTTTTATTTAAATGTTTACATATGGAGCAAACTGAAATGCAGGCCAATAAATTTCAAATTGTTTAAATCCACCAAAACTGAAGTACGAACATTCTCAAAAATCTTAGATTTAACCCTGCATCGCAGCATGTATTCTTTGAAGTTAGTGTTAATGTTAGCAACAGATGACACCAAAAAGATACCAATCATACAACAAATTCACATGCCATACTTAAGTAATATTGAATTCTATAAGTGTAAATGTTATGACTGATGAGCTTTAACAATGGCCTACCAGTAACACAGTAAAAGACTTAAGGGACACTTTGGTCTAGAAAGAGCATTACTTTATTATATCTTGAAAATGCAGTTACTTTCATAATGTTGAATACCGCATGATATAATATTCATAATAGATTTCAAGTTATTGCAAATTTTAGATTTTTGTGAAAGAGTTACTTCCCTTTAAAAATGATGACGTCACCAGAGAACAATTAAGTAAACTTGTAGTATATTTAGTGCAAATTATTTTAAATGCAAAACTATATAACATATGTTGCTGAGCATTACTTTAGATAATATTGATCTATTTCAATACAATTTTGTTGTTAAAATTTAAAGAGGGACGGTGTTATATCAGGTCAGATCAATAATTTAACACTAATTATACACAAAAAATAGTTTAATAATAACTGTATTGCAATACATGACTTACATTCAAGTATAATGTTCTTTCAACCAGTATTATAAATGTAGACAGCCATACAAAAGCAGCTAAGATTATAGATATAACATAGTCAAGTCATTTGTTGTTCCTTGATGAAACATGCAAGGGAAGTAACTCCGCAGGTAGACCTCACAAATGTTAATTTGCAGTAACTCAAAAACTTATTGGAATATTTTGATGCAGTTTTTAGCATTCTGAACCTGTTTTCAAAATCTACAACATGACTTGTTTCTAGACCGAAGTATCCCTTAATTTATTACAATTCGAAAACGGATATGAAACTGGATACTCAAAGTAATTTTCACCTATATGTTATGGTCACTATTGTCATGTACAAACCATTTACAACTTGGTATAGTCTAAACTTTTTAAAGGCAAGCTTGGATTTCTTGCCCTTCATGTTAAAATGGCCCATAACTTCATTCGTCATCAGTCTGAAAGACAGAATTAAACATACTAAGCAAATATTGTACGAAATTGCTATTATACATTTGCTGTATATTACAAAAGTTATATATACTACTTTCAAAGGGGAAATGTGTAATATAACACCCAACATAAAACACCCAACAGAGAAAGGTGGAAATTGGGTATACATCCCATACTGTTTAGGCTAAATAAAATTAATCACCTGGTTCTCAGGCCCTCCCTCATCTCTTTTTTGGTAAAAAATAAAAAGTTTCAATGAGGTAAATAAAGACTACAATAGTGCTTTCGGCTTGCAAAGGTCATAACCAAAAATCGAACCACAAAAGTAGAGATGCATAACGTTTTATCAGAAAATATCAGCTTGATATTGAAACTTAAGTATGACTTACTTTAATTACATTGTTTATCTTTTGAAAATGATGTTTTATCCAAATACTATTGAAATCTAAAATACAAAGTCCCCCTCATCTCTTTCGTCAACCTGTAAAATTGCATTAAAAAAATGCATCCCTCCCACATGTCTTTTTGGGGGAAAGGGGTTTGAGAACCAGGTAATTAATTTTATAGACCGAATTTTTGGGAGTTTATTTTGTGTAACCCAAAAATAACGAGTACGCATGCGTCAGCAATTGTTCGTCGGACTGCCATGTGTAAACAGTTGAACATCCGTCCGGCCAAGGACCCACGATATAGGCTTATATTATGTCCGATTTAGCATCTAGTATGTTCTAATGATCAATAGAGGATAAAATTTACCACGAAGATGCTCAAATCGTCATCACCGACTGTATCTTCAATATACAATATACTTTCACAATATACTGTGGCATTACCTCGTCAAAGCGAAAATAGATCATGTACATGTACATGCTTTATATATGTATGTACCACGTAACAGAGTGTACAGTTTTTTTCGGTTTACACGCCAATAAACCCCAAAATTATCACAGTCAATTCCTATTTACCTCTCCATTATCCTCTTGTTGAAAAATCTCATTTCAAATGTTTTTAAATTCATATCATGTGCATCAACTATGTGTCATTCTTCAATATATGTAATTATTAGCATTTACCTTATTCTTATAAATCCCAAAATCCAATTTATTATATATCCTCCTCGGACAGAAAGAAAACACCGACTTCTTTAATTAACATTCAAATCTAAAGAACGAAATTTATTCTGTGGTCACGATCGTCATATTATGACGTCATTATTTTATGACACGTCTGTAAGAAAGGACCAATTTAAATACTTTGAACAAACGTTTGAAAAATGACATTCTAGCTGTGGCAATATCATGTGTGTGTGTTTTAATGATTGTATATGTTCGTGCGTGCATGTGTTAGCGTGTGCGTGCATGTTAATTTGTGTGTGTTTTATTTATTATCTCTTAATTTAATTTAAGTATTATACTCCTAGGCGAAAGTAGAATATAATTTGAGAGGTTAGCGGCACATAACATTGCGGCAATTGTTGATATTAAAGTCAATGCAATTGTCGTATGATACCAGCATTAAGTTGGTTCATATATCAAAAACAGTAAAAATTTAAAACATTTATCTCGGCATGTTGAAAACATGTCTGCTATACAACGTTGTTATGACGTCAAGAGGCGGCGTAAATACAACGTTGTGATTTTGACGTCGATGTAGACGTTGGATTTAGGTCGCCGACGTCGCGACCAAGATCCAACCAATATCCAACGTCACTTTGACGTCGTGTGCCCACTGGGCAGTCACTAATGGTGATCAAATTAATCCAAATCTCAAAATACAAAACAAACATCTTCGATTTATTAAAGTGTTGTTGCTCTTTTGTTTTTATCATATTGGCGAGAATGCCTATTTATTTCAGCAGCAAAGGCAATATTTTACCATTACACCGGCGATCGGTACCCAAGCGAAACACATATGGCGGCTGTACTTCCTTAACTAACAACATTTTTATGAGTGGTAAAATGATATCTGTGGGCAGAAAAAGTTTTTATAATTAAGTGAACATGTTTTTTTAGTCAGATAAAGAATAATAAGATACATAATCACAGACTTATACATTTCTTTTAATTAGTTTGCTATTGACTACCACGGCGATCGGTACCCCCAGGATATCTTTCTTATGTATACCAGTGCTCAAAGAAAATTATTTTAAGAGACAGGCCCAGGGCTTGTTGCTTCTGAAAATGGACAGGCCCCGATTTGAAATGGACAGGCCCTGATTTTAAATGGACAGGCCCTGATTTAAAATGGAAAGGTCCAATATTTTTTTCTTATTTGAAATGTGTCTTTATTCACTTTTATAGCACACATTTGTTATGTATGTATTAATCAAGCTCCAACCTCCTTTGACTAGATTTTTCTTTTTGCTACCACTTTATGCTCCCTGGTCAGCGGACTTATTTACCATTTCGTTTAAAATATGGAGCCAAATTTTTAATCAGGTTTTATGAGACTATCAGAGCTTTCTCTGGCTATATTTTTTCTTTTTGTCACCACTTTCTCCAAGTAAAGAATTAGGAGCCTAGACTAGAATTCATTTAAAAGTAGGATTCCAGGAACTCCTTACACCTTAAATAATGAATAGAAATACATTTTATATCTGTATTTATACATATACAGTATATATATTTTTCTTTCCACCAACATGTATTTGTAAAGGACAGTTTTTCTTATTTGATTATGTAAAAAAAAAAAAAAAAAAAAAAAAAAAAAATCCGAAATTATGTACCATCCGAACTACTATGACACCGCACTTTTACGGCCCGAACATTTCACAAACATTCAATCGAAATACCATCAATAACAATTTTTTTTTCATGCATTAGTGTGTTTTTAATGACAAAAACGGTATTTCTTATCACAAAGGAAAGAAAACACAACCCTAATAGCAGAATAATGAGTTTTATGTCAACAATTGTCGACCTCAAAGTTGTGACAAACTGCCGACACGAAGCCAGGCTAAATATTCGAACTTCTTCTTATTGTTTCAATGTGTGTATAACACAT
Organism: Cyrtodaria siliqua; assembly: GCA_037043455.1. NCBI lineage: Eukaryota > Metazoa > Mollusca > Bivalvia > Adapedonta > Hiatellidae > Cyrtodaria > Cyrtodaria siliqua. The sequence goes on along the minus strand of JAWPHD010009042.1, from coordinate 25,951 downwards.
TTTAATTACTTTATTGCAAGTGTTTTCACAGTTCACAATACACATGGAGTATTTTGTCGTGAGGAACTTGAGCTTGAGATCCAGTAAAACGTTTTGTTTTTTTTTTGTTTTTTTTTAGACAGGCCCAACGGGCTCCTCATCTGCAAAATGAGACAGGCCCGGAATGGATTTCGAGGAGCCCCGGGCGTCGGGCTATCCTATTTCTTGAGCACTGTATACATTTACTTGCACAAACATTTAAAGAAACAAAACTAGTAATGGGAAACGGCCATTTTTATTCATTTTAATTTACAATTTTACAATTGTTCTTGTCTCTGAATGCCTGTACAAGAGCTGGGAAGTCTCCATCAGTAAAGCTCTCAGTCCGGTCCCTCATCATGGCCATTCTCATCAAGGCGTCCAGTAGTGGTGAACCGATAATCGGATGACATCGATTGTCGGCGTGCTTAAGCTACCGATTCTGATAATTGATTGCACTTTCTCATAATCGATCATCGGGTACGAATTACACGGCTCCGGAATACATCCCGGATCTTGGACTGGAGCCGTAGTTTATACACAACCTCTCAAGGAGGATCACTCTTAACACTCAGCGTTTTTTTTACCAAAAATGGCAAATACTTCGGATTTTACAAAGTTATGGATGACCTTCCACCTGCCAAACACAATCTGAAGATGAATACGGCAGTTTGTAGGCTATGCAGAAAGGAATATGTCAATATGGGTGAGATAAAATTGCGAGTAAGTTAGAAATTTAAACATCCGCATGCACACTGAATTCAGTAATTCTGAAACCGATTATAATCGGTAAAATCACATTGGAAGTACAAACCGATTCCAACCGATGATCGATTCTCATTTCAAACTGATGTTGCATCACTAGCGTCCAGGCTAGCCTGACTGAGAGCTGTATGTCATCACACTGAATCCCCTCTCCACCACAGCTGTTTGGAGACATTTTTGCTGAAACTATAAACAATCTGTTTTTGATAACTTAAGTTGGTCAAGAAAGTCGTAAAATCGCTAGTCTAGATCATCTTTGACGCTTGCTTTTTGAGTCGTGTATACTGCAATTTCTGAATATGGACTTTTTGGTTGAGGAGCTTTACCGTTTTCGGCAATGTAGTCCCCTTTAACTGCCTCAAATACAACTTAATTTGATAAGGTGACTGGCATGAACGTTATATATACCGAGTAATATAACTACTGATTGTGAAACAATGAAATAATTGTAATTGTATACAGTATAAACGTGTCTTTTTTGTAGATTTACCGAAATATTATGCTCATTGATACACCAATTTTCGGACGAGGAGCTTTACGCACTTCGAGAATGCACTTTGAGAATGTAGTTTCTTTAACTGCCTCAAGTATAACTTAATTTCATAAGGTGACTGACATGAACGTTATATATACCGAATAATATAACTACTGATTGTAAAACAATGAAATAATTGTAATTGTATACAGTATAAACGTGTCTTTTTTGTAGATTTACCGAAATTTTATGCGCATTGATACACCAATTTTCGGACGAGTAGCTTTACGCACTTCGAGAATGTAGTTTCTTTAACTGCCTCAAGTATAACAATTTCATAAGGTGACTGACATGAACGTTATATATACCGAATAATATAACTACTGATTGTGAATAATTGTCATTGTATACAGTATATACGTGTCTTTCTTGAAAATGTACTGAAATACTATGCGCAATAATACACGCATAAATATTTTATGAATGGAAAGTTTCAATAGCGTAGTGTCGAACATCTCTTTAATAATAATTCATTTCATTTACCCATGTAGTGTTTATTTCCTTGCTTGAATTCAATAAAAAATAATTATCTCACAGTGTATCAACAGGAAATCTATTGGAACATACAGTGCTCGAAAAGTAGGATAGCCAGATGCCCGGGGCTCGATTGAATGTTTGTGAAATTTTCGTGCCGTAAAAGAGCGGTGTCATAGTAGTTCGGATGGTACATAATTTAGAAAAACTGTCCTTTACAAATACATGTTGGTGGAAAAAAATAAGTATATGTATAGATACAGATATAAAGTATATTTCTATTCATTATTTAAGGTGTAAGGAGTTCCTGGAATCCTACTTTTAAATGCATTCTAGTCTAGGCTCCTAATTCTTTAACTTGTAGAAAGTGGTGACAAAAAGAAAAATATAGCCAGAGGACTGAGAGGAGGCCCTGATAGTCTAATAAAACCTGATTGAAAATTTGGCTCCAAGTTTCGCTCAAGTTTCACCAAGTCAGCTCTGATTATTATCGTTTGGCAAAAGTGCTAGTACTGTCCTTTGCATCAGCTTACAAAAAAATCTCATGTTCTAAGCAGCAACATTTCATTTTAATACGCCACAACTGTAAAATTTAACATAACCTTTAACCTCACCAAGAAGACAGACACTGTTCAATCTTGGCGACTCTCAGGACCTTCAGTCCTTTGATTTTCTTTTATTTACAATCAAGCGTCGAAGATGATCAAGACTATTATAAAATCGCGCATTCCCAACATCTCGATCACTATGTGGAATAATGATCCCGAAGAATGGCGGGATTTGCCGACTATCTAAGATGAAAATCGCATTAAAACTGAGATAATTCATAAAGTTCTGTTTCTATCGCTCTGTTACTTCAAATGTGAACCCCGCAGCGTAAATATAAAACATCGGCTCAGGGTTGCAAAAATGTATCAACTTTTATTTTACCATAACATGGCAGTTCATCGCTAGTGTTCTTACTTTCGTTTGTTGACTTGAAAAAAATTTGCTTCATTATTGATTCACCTATCCGCAAAACGCTTGCATTTGGACTAGAAGAGCGATTACGATAACGTATTAAACGCGGGCCGTACGGTACCGTACATTGTACGGAATGACTTATTTCCCTATTTTCGAACAAATATTGTAATGATTTCAGTTTTATTAATTACTTCAAATAGATTTGATAGAATGTGTTTTTATTTTAAAAAAAAAAGTGTCTAACTAACAGTTCTTCCGTTATTTTTTACGTTTAAACTTATAAAGCCAAGTTACAGAACAGTTACGGTACGGCTCGCGTTTTATCCATAACCGTCCCTGGACTGACCTCACGAAGTATTTGCTGGAGATATTTTTTCACTATCTAGACTACTACACAGCGTTTAAATATAAACGACTGTAGAAGTCTGCCATTATGTTTACCTGCTTGTTTTATAGGCGTAGCCATTTTCACAGTTTATAGATATCCCACCACCTTACTTCCTTTATGTAAGTGACGCGTCTGCATTAAGTAAACAATATTGAATGAAAGCCTAATACATGTGTATCTTTTCATAGAACGTAGATCAGATGCTTGGCCACGATCGTGGTTGGAATGCTCTTTATTTAGCCGTAATTTACGGCAAAGAAATCAATCTTTGACTGTCACTTGTTTGAGTGAAACGATACATGCGCAGTGAGTGAAGCAGTCATTTTTTTCACAAGTCATTTCGACTGGTTATCTAACTAAGTCAGGAAAGCGTAGTTTTATCGAAAACACTAACAACCATTCTTTTTATTTATAGCGCTTCGATTTATTTATTGAATTTCGCGGAAAGCCAATATGTTTCACGAAAATTAACAAAATGAATTGATCACTGGTATGTTTCGTATTTCGCCCGCTCGTTCTAGACAAGTGTAGTCAGTGCGCCATGTGTGTTTTAATTGACGTAAACAAAACACGATACATTGATATTTTCCACTCGCCAAATTTTGCGAGTACATGAAAAAGTAAATTCGAACCCTGTGGCTAAAAATAGCACGCTCGAAGTACAAAATGCTGGTTGTAAATAGATGGTTTTACGACGAACAACTTTTTGGATGGGGATGGGGATAATTTTCTGAAAGAGGGCAATTTTTAGCTTTACTGGCCGCTTATGCGATCATTTTTCGTCCGTCTTCCGTCTGTCTGTTAGCAATTTTATAAAATCAACATCTCCTCTGAAACCGCTTGAAGGATGTTGATGAAACTTCACCACAATGTTACTTGAGAGGGCCCCTGTCAGATTTTCCAAGATGGTCACCATGGCTAAAACTAGGTCAAATTTAAGGAAATTTCAAACGACATCTCCTCCGAAACCACTGATTCCATTCTACTGAAATATCATATACATGTTCCTCTATCAAGTTTGTGTTTTTCGTTATCGTCGAATAATCAAAATGGCCACCACGGTGACTCAAATTTTACATAGAGTTATATAGGAAAAGGTTAAAAATGACATCTTCTCTGAAACCGCCTGAAAGATTTTGATGAAACTTAAGCACAATGATATTTGGGATAGTCCCTCTCAGATTTGTGTTTTTCGAGGCCGCCAGTCATCCAATATGGCTAAAACTAGGTCAAATTTAAGTAAATTTCAAACGACATCTCCTCGGAAATCACTGATTCAATTCTACTGAAATATCATATACATGTTCCTTGAGTTGGCCTCTAACAAGTTTGTGTTTTTCGTTATCGTCGAATAATCAAAATGGCCGCCACGGCGTACCAAAACTTACATAGAGTTATATAGGAAAAGTTTAAAAATGACATCTTCTCTGAAACCGCATGAAGGATTTTGATGAAACTTAAGCACAATGATATTTGGGATAGTCTCTCTCAGATTTATGTTTTTCACGGCCGTCAGTCATCCAAGATGCTGCCATGGCTAAAACTAGGTCAAATTTAAGGAAATTTCAAACGACATCTCCAAAACCACTTATTCCACTCTTGTGAAATATCATATACCGGTACATGTTCCTTGGGTTTGCCTCTATCAAGTTTGTGTTTTTTGTTATCGTCAAATAATCAAAATGTCAGCGACCCAAAGTTTACATAGAGTTATATAGGAAAAGGTTAAAAATTACATCTTCTCTGAAACCGCAGGGCTGTACAAATCCTATAGCCCGACGCCCGGGACTAGTCCAAAACCTAAGGCGGGCGTGTCACTTTTTCAAAGATTTCAGTCCCGGACTAGTCCAATTTAAAAAAAAGAGAAAGTCGGGCGTGTCACTGTTTGAAAGATTTCAGTCCCAGATTTGTCAAATTTTCAATGTCGGCCACCTGTCATAAAACAACCCCAGCACACTTCTCCACGTAATCCTTTAATTGCACTCGCTTGTGTAATGCAATTAGCATCCACAGCGGAGATCATCCAATACCCCGGGCAATTTTATCAACAATCAACCATGCCGGAAGTCCCGCCTCCAAATTACTTAAATTGACAGTGGGCATTGTCGACATTATCCAATCAATTGACCCGATCTATTTTAATCCAGACCCGCTAGCCAATGAAAGGACTACCAAATGTAAATCACATGTTCGTCACGTGATTACCTGTTTGTCACGTGGTGAGCTGAAAATGGCGATACACTGAAACAATAACACTAACACGTTGATTAATTCGCAATCAGGCCGATTTGTCGGCAATCTTTCGATGAGTAAAGAAACTCAGGACGTTTGATAATGGAAACATGTTTGATATGAAACGGTAGGTGTGATTTTTTATTGTTTCTCAGTGTATTGTTGAGCGTAATTGTAACAGACTTGAAAGGCGGGTGGGGTAACGGTTTGTGCATAGTTAGTGTACTAATTACGTTCGAAGAATTGAGCTGTCAAACAAATAAAATAAAAAACAAATCAAACTGATACACATAATCAGTTTGACTTCGTATTAGGCAGTGCTAACGTTTACATTTCAAAAATGAGTTTGTTGAACTTTTTCAGTGTTAAAAATAAGGAAAATTTTCAGAGTGAAAGCGAAAGTGAAAGTAAAAATAAAAAGAGGAAAAATGTAGAATGTGATAAAATGGTAATAAAGTTAAGAATCTCATCTGTAGCCCCTAACCTATATAAAGTTATGACTTTTTTTCCCCATTAAATGATTATCTGAACTGTAATATGAAACTCAATATCTATATTGAAATTTAAAAATGCAGATGTGATTCTTACTATTGCTACTGTTTCACCCAATGGCAGTCTACAATCTATACCACTGAAACATACATTAATTGTCTGAAGGGTAAATAAGGATTGTTTCCTTTACTGTGTATAATGAATTGTAATGAGTATGCAAGACGCAGTTTTAACATATTGAGAAATTGAAAAAAATCAGGATGTGTGTCTATTTTTTTGGGACTATTCACAATTTTTTTGGGACTAGTCACTTTTGACAGGGTGACTAGTCCCGGACTAGTGGCTAAAAAAATTATTTGTACAGCCCTGAACCGCCTGAAAGATTTTGATGAAACTTAAAGGGGTTGATGCACTATTTCCAAACACAGTTTATTTTAAAGGGCTCTGAAAACTTGAAAAAAGCTGAAAGAATTATCAAAATGCCATGAAAAATAAAGGAGATATAACCTATTGAAAATGTGTAAAGAACATAAATGGAGGCGGCCATCTTTGAACGATGACGTCATCGCGGCGTTTTACCATATATGGCATATTGACAAAATGTATTTTGAAGCAAAGAAAACCAATGCAAATTGATTAAAAATAAATATAAAGATGTAAAATGTATACATTTTAGAATTATTTTTCATTTGCAGTGATTTTCTTTGCTTTAAAATACATTTTATCAATAGGTCATATCTTCTTTATTTTTCATGGCAATTTGATAATTCTTTCAGCTTTTTTCAAGTTTTTCAGAGCCCTTTAAGATAAACTGTGTTTGAAAATAATGCACCAACCCCTTTAAGCACAATGATATTTGGGATAGTCCCTCTCAGATTGTGTTTTTCACGGCCGCCAGTCATCCAAGATGGCCGCCATATCTAAAACTAGTCGAATTTAAATAAATTTCAAACAACATCTCCTCCGAAACCACTTATTCCATTCTTGTGAAATATCACATACATGTTCCTTGGGTTAGCCTCTATCAAGTTTGTGTTTTTCGTTTTCGTCAAATGATCAAAATGGTCGCCACGGCGACCCAAAGCTTACATAGAGTTATATAGGAAAAGATTAAAAATGACATCTTCTCTGAAACCGCCTGAAATTTTTTGATGGAACTTAAGCACAACGATATTTGGGATAGTCCCTCTCAGATTTGTGTTTTTCGCGGCCGCCAGTCATCCAAGATGGCCGCCATGGCTGAAACTAGGTCAAATTTAAGTAAATTTCAAACGACATCCTTGACGAAACCAATGATTTCATTCTACTGAAATATCATATACATGTTCCTTGGGTTGGCCTCTATTAAGTTTGTGTTTTTCTTTATCGTCGAATAATCAAAATGGCCGCCACAGTGACCCAAAGTTTACATAGAGTTATATAGGAAAACGTTAACAATTACATTTTCTCTGAAACTGCTTGAAGGATTTTGATGAAACTTAATCACAATGATCTTTGAGTTAGTCCCCCTCAGATTTGCGTTTTTGGGGCCTCCAGTCATCCATGATGGCCAACATGGCTAAACTTAGGTCAAATTTAAGGACATTTATTAAACAACATATTACCACTTGTTCCATTCTAGTTAAATATCATATGCTTGTTCCTGTTGTTGGCCTCTATCAAGTTTGTGTTTTTCGTTGTCGTCAAATATTCAAAATGGCCACCATGATAACCCAAAGTTTACATAGAGTTATATATAGGAAACATGTTTCTTGGGTTGGCCTCTATCATGTTTATGTTTTTTAATCACATCATACAAGTAGAGCGTCTACAGGCCCTCTTGGGCCTCTTGTTATGGTTATTTTGGGGAAAAAATAGACTTTTTTGCTTGGGGAAGACGCTGTATATCGGCGTCTACAAAGAAGGGTAAAAAGGCCCTGTTTACCAACATTCAAGTGTCACCTACCTGTTGCTGTTGATTTTTTTTTTTCCATTTTTATAACGGTACTGTACATCAACAATCCTAGTTACTTCTGAGATTAAGTAAACACTGACTAACATTGACCAACAACTTGTCAACAGAATGTACAAGAGAAAACAAGATAAAGAAATGATATCTCATGTTAACACTGCATAAAAAAATTCTATTTTGACAAGCAGATTAAAACCTAACACTATGATAAATTACGGGTCACTTGAATTACCGAAATGGAGATGATTTACCGAAATGGACCGAAATGGAAATCCGATGGACCGAAATGGAGATTACGGCATACCGAAATGGAGTTGAATTTGAAACTAGAACGAATTTGACGGTGTGCCTTCGCAAATGCTCACGTTTTCTTTACACAGGCCACCCCCTGACCACCACCCAAACACACATACTGGAGAACAACATATTATTATACACTCTAATCCTTTCATCAATTTTTTTGTTTGAGACTTAATAATAATAAAAAAATTGCCCCCCTGATACCCTCCCTCCCCTCACCCACCTCCTCCAACCTCAACCCCCACTGGCAGGGAAGACGACCTTAGTTTTAAATAATAAATTATTTGACATGCTGTGTGTCTTTCTCATAGATGACTATTATACCAACTAATGTGTAAAAGTATGGAAAAATTACAGTGTAATTGAATTGTGTAATTGACCTTTTGACCCCCTGAGGGCCCTGGGTGCAGAGTCTTCATCATATTGTTTCATTTGAGACATAAGGCCAGAAAAAAAACCACCTGTGTTTTGGTTACTCAGCTGAAAAAACTAATGCAGGTAGGTAGGTATTTTTTTTCTTTTTCTTTTTTTCTTTCTTTTTTTTGCCCATGTGGTTTGGACGATGCTAAAGGTATCTTTAACTTTGTCAAGTAGTTAATTTTTAGTGACTTTGCAAGGAGAGAAGGAAAATAACCTCATGATATCTAACTTGTTTGTTTTGAATAAAATAAATTGAAAACACATATTTTATAGCTCCGACCCTGAGAGTTCCATCTTACATGTGGCTGTGAAAGATTGAATTTTATCATTTCCTGAGGCTGGGTGGTATTGGAAGAACAAATCTGCTGACAGCCTGTCATGATTAATGTTTTTCATAAACTTCTGATCTGTTCCATGGCTGCATATTCCAATTCTAATAGCCAAAACGGATGCGCTGTGCACCATGGCCGTATTTTAGCGCATGTTTCGTACTCAATATTTTCGTACATTGCCGTTTTCGGACCCAGCTTTTGCGTTCTTTTTTCTTTTTTTTTTTTTATAATAAAAAATTGTAGGGTCTGCACCAAAAATAGGGACGGTCGGGTAACCAGAAACACAGGTAATTTTTTTTCTGGCCTAATTACAAAACTCAAGACCACCCCACCTACCAGGGGCCACTGGGCAGACGTCCGAGTTCGAAACAATAAAATCGTTTCATATGTTGTTGCTCACACTGGCCATTTTGAATTAATAGCCACACATTTTTTAGTTAAGAAAATAATAGCCAACTTTAATGCGTAATAAAATTAGATCAGTCGCAACATGGACCTCCTTAGCTCATGTCAAATTGTTTCTATACTCTTCCCCACCCAACCTCTAGGCAACCTATTTGCTATATAACAAATAGACCACAACATGATTTACTTCTTTCATTTCAATGTCAATAATTATTTTATATTTTATTAAAAATTAGGGAATGTCTATGTTACGGTGACTTAGTTGAAAAGGTAATCGGCTTAAACAATTGACTCTGAATTGGACACGTTTAATAAATTGTTAAACCTCATATTTAGGGAGAAACTCCTGCTGCAAATTGTGTAGTAAGTTTGAGATAATTTCTTTCAACACATGACTCAATTCACGCACAATGTTTTATTACCTGTAAAACACTTAGCAGCAGCAAAAAACGTGTTTGTTTATATATTTTATAATCTGTCGACCGCCATTTTGAAAGTCTGTTTTGGTCACGTGACCTTCTTTTGTGCAATTAAAAAAGTTTTTTGAATTACAAAATTGAGCTTCTTTTTATCAATAGAAATATTTTAACAATAATTCAATCACTTAAGCTTGACTTTTAATTTTAACTAAATGGTAACTAAAGGAAAACAAAGATAAAATTGTCATATGATCAGTCACATGACACGATCTTCTCAAACTGAAAGTAGAACTTGCAAAGGATTCATTGATTGGTTGATAGTACTGAACAATAAATAAGAAAAAATCTGATTGGCTGCATTTATAATTAGATCTTTCAATGGCTGTCACAACACCAGCTGTGTGTAATTATGTGTGATATGCAATTAGCAAATTAACAACACTAATTGGCTGACGACTTCACGGGTGACCTAGAGAATGAGAGGGATTAGAGGATGTTTATTAGGGTCATCTGGATAATTATGGCCTGATCTACTGGTAGTCAGTTTTACAATGGGTAACATAGGCAGTATTTTGTTTTTTTGTTTTTAAATAAAATAATCGCCATTTGTGGTCGCCATTTAGTAGAAATAATCGCAATTTTCATAAAATAATCGTAAATGGCGCCCATGTCATATGGCAGCGTGAGCACTGTTTCATAGACGATTACATACACCAAGTTATGTGCACAAATATGGAAAAATGACGGTGTAATTGAATTTTTAGTGTCATTGACCTTTTGACTCCCCCATGACCCCCGCAGGGCCCATGGGTGCGGAGCCAAAAATAATGTTGCTCTTGCATGACGTCATTATATGCTGAAGTCATACCCTAAGTTTAGTTGAATTCCGTTCAGCGGTTTAGGAGGAGATACGGTAACGGATGGACAGACGGACAAACGGAGGCGATTTTAATATACCCTGCTTTTTTCAAAAACGTGGGTATAAAAATAATTGAACCCCTGTTATCCTTCCCCCACCATCATCATCATCTGAGACATAATTACAAAAAAAAAAAGCCCCAAATTCCCCCACCACCCCCGCCTCACCCACCCTGGGCCTTCAGGCAGACGTTCGAAATAATAAAATCGTTTGATATGTTGTTTAATCTTTCATCATGTTCATAGGAAATTACACACACCAAATATGGAAAAATGACAGTGTAATTGAATTTTAGTGTATTTGAACTTTTGACCCCCTGAGGGTACTGGGTGTGAAGCCATCATCATAATGTTTCATTTGAGACATAATTACCAAAAAACAAACAAATTAACACCCCACCTCCCAAAGCCCGCCGCATCCACCCCGGGCCCCCCCACCCCACCACTTTTTGACCCCCACCCCACCACTTTTTGACCCCCACCATCGGAGCCAAAAATAATGTTTCTCTTGCATGCCGTCATCATATGGTAAAGTCATACCCTAAGTTTGGTTGAATTCCGTTCAGCGGTTTAGGAGGACATGCGGTAACGGACGGACGTACGGAGGCGATTTTAATCATGACATGACATGATGTTGGTCCTTGTCAAAAATCGTTTTGATTCAACGTTAAACATGGCTGCCAGCGGCCATCTTTGTTTACATACATGTAGAGTTATATAGTATAAACTTGTAGCGACTACTACTCTGAAACTACTTGGCGGATTTTCATAAAACTTTACAGGAATGTTGCTCTTGATGTCTAATTGATCCTAGCAAAATTTCAGATCGGCCAGAAATTCAAGATGGCCGCCACAGCTAAAAATAGATTTTTTAAAAAATAAGTTTGTAGCGACTACTTCTTGAAAACTACAAGTGATATTGAGATGGGATTTTTTCTAAAATGATCAGCATGACATGATGTTGATCCGAGTCGAACATTATTTTGATTCAACGTTAAACATGGCTGCCAGTGGCCATCTTAGTTTACATAGAGTTATATAGTAAAAACTTGTAGCGACTACTCCTATAAAACTACTTGACATGAAACTTCACAGGAATGTTGCTCTTGATGTCTAGTTAATCCTAGAAAAATTTCAGGCTGGCCAGAAGTTCAAAATGGCCACCACGGACAAAAATAGATTCAAAATAAATAAATTTGTAGCGACTACTTCTTGAAAACTGTAAGTGATATTGATATGGGACATTTTCTAAAATGATAAGCATGACATGATGTGATCCTTGTCGAAATTTATTTCGATGCGACTTAAACATGGCTGCTAGCGGCCATCTTTGTTTACATAGCTTTATATAGTAAAAACTTGTAGCGACTACTCCTGAAACTACTAGACGGATTTTCATGAAACTTCACAGGAATGTTGCTCTTGATGTCTAGTTGATCCTAGCACAATTTCAGGTCGGCCGGAAATTCAAGATGGCCACCACGGCTAAACAGAGATTTTTAAAACAAGTTTGTAGCGACTACTTCTTGAAAACTGTAAGTGATATTGATATGGGATTTTTTCTAAAATGATCAGCATGACAAGATGTTGATCCTTGTCGAAAATTATTTTGATTCGACATTAAACATGGCTGCCAGTGGCCATCTTTGTTTACATAGAGTTATATAGTAAAAACTTCAACTTGTAGCGACTACTCCTCTGAAACTACTTGACAGATTTTTATGAAACTTCACAGGAATGCTGACCTAGCTATCAAAATCTATCAGTAGAGCTTCAAGGTCATTGACCTATTGTTTTCAAAAACGTGGATATAATTATCAGTTTAAACTTGAAGTACTTCATAAACATAGATGGAACATTAACAGTTTCCTATAATACACTGTAACACAAATTATAATTTACAACAAATCTTAAAGTCCATAGAGTATGCACTTTGCATAATGTTCATTATAGACTTTGCCTAATCAATTAGGGTAATAATGTTGTCACATTCAGTTTTAAATGTTTGAATCCTGATAATAATGCAGGAGGTTTATAAATGATGAACTTTTGTGTTGTTTTAATCCAGGAATTTTATTGCATGCCACAGACTATTAATTAATTGACTATTAATAGATGCATCAACATTCAAATTTCAGGCATGTTATTTTAACATTCAATTAATTACCATACACATGTAGACTGTTTTTGGGTAGGATTGCACATTTATTAAAAATCCAGTCTATGGAATGGTAATGCCTTTTCATCCAACAATATTTGCATTTAACTCCATTGATTGGAAAATAAGAATGCTACCCTACTGAATGCTGACAACAGTGCTTGACCTCATTAATAATTATTATAAACCCTTGATTTTGTCAAGATGAAGATCGCTTGAAACATGTATGTTGGACACGCCACTTTAGGCGAGACATCAGGTTGCGCGCAATTCTTGTTTAATAAAATAGCTGATTTAATAAGCCCTGATAATAAACTAGATGGGTGTTCCGCGGAATACGTGTGTCGCCTGTCAGCGCTTTGTCAGTATGTTGTCACGATGAGTATATATTGAAAGTTTGATGAAGAAATATCACGAAATTAGAAAAGCAACCTTAAGTTTTCTTGAAGAAAAAAACGAGTATTTAACCCTTATAATGACCTTCAGTGTGACATTGACCTTTATTTTTTAGTATGGTCATGTCGGTTTTGTCATGATGAGTATATATTGAAAGTAATTGGATGAAGAAATATCAAGAAATGAGAAAGTTATAACCAACGTTAAGTTTTTGTGAAGAAAAAAATGAGTATTTAACCCATATAATGACCTTCAGTGTGACCTTGACCTTCATATTTTAGTATGATCATGTCATGTTGTCATGATGAGTATATGTTGAAAGTCTGATGAAGAAATATCAAGAAACGAGAAAGTTTTAGCCAACGTTATGTTTTAGTGAAGAAAAAAACCGAGTATTTAACCCATATAATGACCTTCATTGTGACTTGACCTTCATATTATGGTATGGTCATGTCGATGTTGTCATGATGAGTATATATTGAAAGTCTGATGAAGAAATATCAAGAAATGAGAAAGTTATAGCCAACGTTAAGTTTTCGTGATGGATAGACTGACGGACAGACGACAAAGTGATCCCTATGTATCGCATTTTTCTTCGAAAAGGCGACACAAAAAGTACTTAATCAGATTTCCAATAATGTATGTCAAATTAGGTCCTCCTAAAGTGGACGGGTGCTGTAAATGGGCGTTCTGGAAAAAAAACTAATCACGCACGCGATTTACCGAAATGGTGTTTGAATTTGTGTTGAACATACTGTGTCATTGTTATTGCATATGTCGGTGTCAGTGTCATAATGTCTGACATGTTCACTTTGACTTTTGCCACTGTCATTGCATATGTCGGTGTCGGTGTCATAATGCCTGACATGTTCAATTTGACTTTCTGCGTCTTATTTTAACGGATTTGCATACTCATTACAAATCATTATACACAGTACAATTCTTATTTACTCTTCAGACAATTAATGTATGTTTCAGTGGTATAGATTGTAGACTGCCATTGGGTGAAACAGTAGCAATAGTAAGAATCACATCTGCATTTTTAAATTTCAATATAGATATTGAGTTTCATATTACAGTTCAGATAATCATTTAATGGATAGAAAACATAGTCATAACTTTAAATAGGTAAAGGGCTACAGATGAGATTCCTAACTTTATTACCATTTTACATAATGCAAAAAATAGATAACATTGAATCAATTTTTTATTTTTTCTTCATAATATAATATTCTACATATACCACACATTTTCATCTGAACCAATATTATTATAACAATATACCACACTTTCATCTCAACCATAATATTATAACAATATACCACACATTTTCATCTGAACCAATACTATTATAACAATATACCACACTTTCATCTCAACCATGTTATTATAACAATATACCACACTTTCATCTCAACCATAATATTATAACAGTATACCACACATTTTCATCTGAACCAATACTATTATAACAATATACCACACTTTCATCTCAACCATAATATTATAACATATTCCACACATTTTCATCTGAACCAATACTATTATAACAATATACCACACTTTCATCTCAACCATAATATTATAACAATATACCACACATTTATATCACTTGATTCTAGACTAGCATAAGCCTGATAAGGTCCTTGCACAAAGCAAATCACAGGCCTACACTCATTGTTCTCATAATACATAAGACGGTAGGGCCTTCATTTTTCATCCGATCTTTACCAGCTTGTTAATGTCAATAAAAGCTCGGACAAGTTCAAAAACCAGCCAAATCGGACTAGTAACAGCGGAGTTATGGCCCTTGATTTCGTTAAATATGCTATATTTTGCCTTGGGAGACGGGGCTTTCATTTTTCATCTGATCTTTACCAAACTTTACCAGATTTTTTGACTTTTTTTCTTTTATTATTTTTATATTTCTTTATTTTTTTTTATTTTTTTTTTTATTTTTTTTATTTTTATTTTTTTATTGTCTCTACTGGCCAAGTTCGAAAACCAGCCAGATTGAACCAGTAATGGCGGAGTTATTGCTCTTGATTAAGTTAAAAATGCTATATTTTGCCTCTTTAAGACGATAGTCGCTCACTTCATTGATGTTATAAGAGCCATATTAGTCAGTAGATTTTTTTCAAACTTTTCAAGGTTGTTGATATCAATGAAAGCTCAGATGAATCAAAAAACAGCCAGATTGGACCATTTACGATGGAGTTATGTCCCTTGATTTTCTGAAATATGGTATAATTTTGCCTCGTTAACACGATAGGGCTTCATTTTTCATCTGACCTTTTTCAAACTTTAAGAGATTGTAGATATCAATGAAAGCTCAGAAGAGTTCCAAAACCAGCGAACTCGGCTTGGTACCGATCATCCCTGAAAAGTTTTGTTGAAATCCGTTCAGGGGTTCAGGAAAACTAGTCCAGACAAAAGTTGTGTATTTAAACATTTAAAGGGCCATAACTCCACCAAATATTATTCAACCATAACACAGCGAAGATATGCACAACTAGACATGGTACTGATCATCCCTCAAAAGTTTCGTTGAAATCTGGCCAGGAGTTCAGGAGAACTAGTCCAGACAAAGTTTGTGTATTAAAACCTTTAAAGGGCCATAACTCTGCAAAATCATTCAACCGGGACACAGTGACGATATGTACAACTAGGCTTGGTACTGATCATCCCTGCAAAGTTTTGCTGAAATCCAGTCAAATGAAGGTTCTATCGTCTTCATGAGGCAAAATACAACTAAAGAGCCATAACTCCGGTGTTACTAATCCGATTGGTTGGTTTTCGAACTTGGCCAAGCTTTCATTGATAGTAACAATCTGGTAAAGATTGGTAAAGATCGGATGAAAAATGAAGGCCCTATTGTTTTAATGAAACGAAACATAGCAGAGATGATTAGTACCAAAACTTGTTGCGCATATCAACACCATGTTGCGGTTGAATGATTTTTGACAGAGTTATGTCCCCTTATACACCGACTTTATCTTTAGCCAGTAGAGCATCCACAGGCCCTCTTGGGCCTCTTAATTATTTTAAAAGTTTATCAGGGTTACGATAGTAACATTTTGCAAATGTTTTTCAAAGTTGATGACAATGGTATCCCTTCTGGATTACGAATTAAGTTGTTAACTCTAGAAACCGAATATGTTTAGAAATATAGACCCCATGAGAAGTCAGTTTGAAACAATACCACCGCTAGCCGGGAAGGATGTCAGATGCATTTGTGACAGGGTTTCATCCCACATCAAGACCACGTTAACGCAATAGTCAGCACTATCGAAAGTGATTTGCATCACCTTTGTTTCTTTTTTTCATAATAGATGTACAATAAATCTATGAAATGCAGCATGATACTTTTTAATTTTCAGGTAGTTGCAAATGGATCTAGAAGAGTTCATCAAACAGCCACAAACCAGGTAAATATCTCAGTGACAGTCACACAGTTCTTGAACTAGTGTTGGGAATCGGTTGAAATTTCATTATTGATCATCAGTTTTATTTACTGGAGAGCCTACCCTAAATTTTGCAAAAGAGAAATAAAAATAAAAGTCAAAATCGTGAATATTATTTTATTTTTTCCTCCTGTTCGATCTGCTACATATTTATAAAACAAAAATGTGTCTAGCCTAAAACTTATTTTCACAATAACGTAAAACCGCACACTTTTTTTTTTAAAATTTGGATTATGACTATTCACTCGGAAATCAAAGTATTAATCATGTAAACATTTCCATTTTATATTCGGCCAGCGGATTTGAAATTTAAAATATTTTATAGTAATTGTCCATGGGCATTCAGAAATTACTTGCCCAGATTTGAATTGCATTAGTCCAATTTATACATACATGTAAACAATAGCATATGAATATTATATTTTTAGCTCTACTGATCAGAGATCAGCAGAGCTTATGCCGTGGTGCGGCGTCTGTCGTCCGTCTGTCCGTCCGTCTGTCCGTCCGTTAACTTTTATTTGTAGCGACTACTCCTCTGAAACTACTGGATGGATATTCATAAAACTTTACAGAAATGTTGCCCATGAAGTCTAGTTGATCCTAGCAAAAATTCATGTTGATGTGAAATCCAAGATGGCCGCCAAAGCTAAAAATAGATTTTTTAAATTCAAGTTTGTAGCGACTACTACTTGAAAACTATAAGTGATATTGATATGGGACTTTTTCTAAAATGATCAGCATGACATGATGTTGATCCTTGTCGAAATTTATTTCGATGCGACTTTAAACATGGCCGCTAGCAGCCATCTTTGTTTACATAGATTTATATAGTAAAAACTTGTAGCGACTACTCCTCTGAAACTACTGGATGGATATTCATGAAACTTAACAGAAATGTTGCCCATGAAGTCTAGTTGATCCTAGCAAAAATTCATGTTGATGCACAATCCAAGATGGCCGCCAAAGCTAAAAATAGATTTTTAAAATACAAGTTTGTAGCGACTACTCCTTGAAAACTATAAGTGATATTGATATGGGACTTTTTCTAAAATCATCAGCATGACATGATGTTGGTCCTTGTCAAAAATCGTTTTGATTCGACGTTAAACATGGCTGCCAGTGGCCATCTTTGTTTACATAGAGTTATATAGTAAAAACTTGTAGCGACTACTCCTATGAAACTACTTGACGGATGTCCATGAAACTTCACAGGAATGTTGCTCTTGATGTCTAGTTGATCCTAGAAAAATTTCAGGCTGGCCGGAAATTCAAGATGGCCGCCATGGCTAAAAATAGATTTAAAATAAATAAATTTGTAGCGACTACTTCTTGAAAACTATAAGTGATATTGATATGGGACGTTTTCTAAAATGATCAGCATGACATGATGTTGACCCTTGTCGAAATTTATTTCGATGCGACTTTAAACATGGCCGCTAGCGGCCATCTTTGTTTACATAGATTTATATAGTAAAAACTTGTAGCGACTACTCCTCTGAAACTACTGGATGGATATTCATGAAACTTTACAGAAATGTTGCCCATGAAGTCTAGTTGATCCTAGCAAAAATTCATGTTGATGCAAAATCCAAGATGGCCCCCAAAGCTAAAAATATATTTTTTTAAATACAAGTTTGTAGCGACTACTACTTGAAAACTATAAGTGATATTGATATGGGACTTTTTCTAAAATGATCAGCATGACATGATGTTGGTACTTGTCAAAAATCTTTTTGATTCGACGTTAAACATGGCTGCCAGTGGCCATCTTTGTTTACATAGAGTTATATATTAAAAACTTGTAGTGACTACTCCTCTGAAACTACGTGGCGGATTTTCATGAAACTTTACAGGAATGTTGCTCTTGATGTCCAATTGATCGTAGCAAAATTTCAGGTCGACCAGAAATTCAAGATGGCCACCACAGCTAAAAATAGATTTTTAAAAAATAAGTTTGTAGCGACTACTTCTTGAAAACAATAAGTGATATTGATATGGGACTTTTTCTAAAATGATCAGCATGACATGATGTTGATCCTAGTCAAACATTATTTTGATTCGACGTTAAACATGGCTGCCAGTGGCCATCTTTGTTTACATAAGAGTTTGTATAGTAGAAATGTGTAGTGACTACTCCTCTGAAACTACTGGATGGATTTTCATGAAACTTCACAGGAATGTTGCTCTTGATGTCTAGTTGATCCTAGCACAATTTCAGGTCGGCTGGAAATTCAAGATGGCCACCACAGCTAAACATAGATTTTTAAAAACAAGTTTGTAGCGACTACTTCTTGAAAACTGTAAGTGATATTGATAAGGGACTTTTTCTGAAATGATCAGCATGACAAGATGTTGATCCTTGTCGAAAATTATTTTGATTCGACATTAAACATGGCTGCCAGTGGCCATCTTTGTTTACCTAGAGTTATATAGTAAAAACTTCAACTTGTAGCGACTACTCCTCTGAAACTACTTGACAGTTTTTATGAAACTTCACTTCACCTAGCTATCAAAATCTATCAGTAGAGCTTCAAGGTCATTGACCTCTTGTTTTTCAAAACTGAGCAGTAAATCAGTTTTTATGTCGCCGGCATAGCATGGCAGACACTTAGGGATCACTTTGTCGTCGTCCGTCCATCCATCACACTTTAACCTGTAACCTACCTAGCCTTGGCCATAACTTGAAAAGTATTTGACCTATGTTCATGAAACTTCACACACATATTCATCTTACCACACAGAATATGTTACCCATGATCAATAACTCTGCCTTTCATTTTGGAAGAATTATGGCCCTTTTCATGAAACTTTAACCTGCAACCTAACCTAGCTCATAACTTGGCAAAATATTGACCTATGGTCATGAAACTTCATACAGTTTCTTCCTTATCAATTATCCAATGCAGATTTGTGCCCCTTTTAATAAACTTTAACACTTAAAAAAAATGACCTGAGAATTAATGTTAAAAAACAAATCACGATTTTTGTCTTGCATTTTCGTAGAAAAAAAGAGACAAAGGTGTTGCTTTTCCGGCGGCGGCGGCGGCGGCGGCGTCAACATTCAAGTTTTGCGTTTAGGTCATTTTCTCACAAACTGTATGCACTAGACCTTTCTAACTTTGCTTATAGCTGTATCTTGGGTGGTACATCGCAACATGACAATGCAAATATGGAAGTGACCTTGACCCTCCAAGCAAAGGGCAGATAACTTAATAATTTTTAGGTTCAACTTTTGCGTTTAGGTCATTTTCTCACAAACTATATGCACTAGACCTTTCAAACTTTGCTTATAGTTGTATCTTGGGTGGTACATCGCAACGAGACAAAGCAAATATGGAAGTGACCTTGACCGTCCAAGCAAAGGGCAGATAACTTAATAATTTTTAGGTTCAACTTTTGCATTTAGGTCACTTTTTCACAAACTGTATGCACTAGACCTTTCAAACTTTGCTTATAGTTGTATCTTGGGTGGTACATTGCAACGTGACAAAGCAAATGTGGAAGTGACCTTGACCCTCCAAGCAAAGGGCAGATAACCTTATAATTTTTGCCTTCAACTTTGGCGTTTTTTAGGTCACTTTTTCACAAAATGTCTCATTACTATAATTATGCACTAGATGTTTTAAACCTAATTTATAGCTTAAAATTTGGAAGAAAACATTTTTTATTTTGACATACATGTAGTTGTGTCTTGGGAAGTGCATCTTTTTGGATGCATGGATTTCATCTATGACCTTGACCTACTTTTTGGAGCTGATGATTTTTAGCTCTACTGGCCAAGGGCTTTCATTTTACATCCGATCTTTACCAAATTTTAACAGATTGTTAATATCAATGAAAGCTGGCACAAGTTCGAAAACCAGCCAGATCGGACCAGTGACAGCGGAGTTATGGCCCTTGATTTAGTTAAAAGTGCTATATTTTGCCTCGTTAGGTCTTTCATTTTTCATCTGATCTTTACCAGATGTTTTGCCTTTTTTTTTTATAATTAGTAGAGTGGGTTCGGGTCAGATCGGACACCTAAGGTATAAATTAAAAATCAATACAATCAACGCTGTAAAAAGTGCAAAGGTCACGGAAATATACGTATTTAAACTTTATTCCAGCTTTCTATATGCTTTTCATCAATGTACCGTTTTGAAAACGGGAGCCAGTGACAGTATTGTACAGTCGTCACGTTCGGGTCGTTACGGACATGTCGTCTCTATTCGGACAGAGTATCGGGTCTATTCGGACGTAGAATAAACAAATATGATATCGGGTTACTTTTAGTCCCATGCGCATACACTGGTAAAATACCATTAATACGCACATTGTTTCTTTTTATCAAGAAATCTTAACGACATATACATGTATATGGTAATTATTTTTTTTAATTACGTTTTTAATTATTTATTTTTTTCAATTTTTTCATTATCTTTTTAATTACTTGACACTTACTTTAAAATTTCTTGTCGGCGCTACTCATCCTAAATGCCTTGTTGAATTTCGATGAAACTTGGCAGGAAGCATCGGTAAGATATCTAGTTTTGCATATCACGCTTTTGTTCCAGTTCGCTGATTTTTGACGGAGTTATGGCCCTTTGACATTTTTATTTTAAATTTCTTGTCGGCGCTACTCCTTAAACGGCTTGTTGGATTTCTACGAAAATTTGGCAGGAAGCTTCAGTATGATGTCTAGTTGTGCAAAGCGCGGTATATCAATGAAATCTTGGACAATTTCGAAAACTAGCTAGATCTTGTAAGTAATAACAGAGTTATGGCCCTTGATTTGTTGAAAAATGCTGTATTGTATTTTTCTTTGTTAAATCTATAGGAGAAGAGAGCTATATCTAGCTATATCTATCTAAATCTATAAGAGCTGTTTTAGCCAGTAGAGCGTCCACAGGCCCTCTTGGGCCTCTTGTTTTATGCTTCCAGTCTTGTTATCATTAAAAAAACGACATTGATGGAATTTAATGTGTGTATAATAACAATTTCTAAAAATAAAAGAACTAGTTATTTTTTATAAAACTTGGTTAGTCTTGTTGGACATTTGATGAAATTTTTTTATAGTGGGTTTAGAAAACTGATATTGCCTTCTTCAGCACATTGGAATTCGGTCGCTTCAGACGGTATATCTTTATAAAAAGGTTTATTTTCCAATGTCCATTTGCCAAATAAGCATTTGGAGGAGTGAAAAAAATAAAAATCCAGATTTTGTCTGCAGAAAACATGACGTAACACTTCGTGTCAAAATATATTACGTCTCGAATCGCTTGGTGTTTGGCCGACAACAGACGTATAATGCACCGAGTGGCCTATTTTCAATTTTACCTAGGTCAGGCGTTCATTTGATGAGAAAAAATAGTTCCCATAAATACATACAAAACGTGTATTGATCATCCGAAATATTTCGTCTAAAGTCTTGTCTCAAATGTTACGTCACAAATTATTCAGATTTTGTTCGTGTACACAGCCCATTGGGTATTTCGACAAACTTTATCTGTGTGGCATATATAGCTAGTCATGCCACAGAAAAGTAGCGCCTTGCGCGCACATTGATTTGTATAGTATCGACAACATGGCGGAACAAGCGAAGCATGGGTAAGTATTGTCGTGGGAGTTACGTCCTAACAGATTCGAGGTGGGCTTATTTCATTCAGTTTCATGACATTAATTGATGCAGCTTGTATATTTCGCCTGCATGGGTGCACACACGAATGATTTGTCTCAATTTTCTGGTGGTTTAAAACGTTCTATTTCATGCACGTTCAGTTGAAATGTGTTCTGAAGATCGATCCGAAGCTGGTGTTTTTGAGTCATATGTTACGTCTACGAAGTCATTGTGTTTACATCGCTACACGCTGTATTATAAGCAGTCATAATTCGCAGTTTATGCATATATATGAACTGTGTTAAAGAGGCACTACCTATATCTACGCGATTTTTAATGTAAAATATTAAATACTCAATATTACTGCATTTATATGTATACAGAGCTATTTTATGAGTATTCTAAGAAGAAACATGGTTCGTATTCCAGTTCTGTAAATTATTAATTATGATCAAAACAATATCTTGAATAAAATGCTGCCTAGCCGTTTATTCCTGCTGGAGAACTACGAGTTTTTACGATTTTCTCGGACATGCGCAATGCGATTACAAACTATTCGGCAAACATCTGCATATAAAAGTCTGAAAACCGATTGTATACTTCAAAACTCTGCAGGGTATGCTTTGTTTTTCTGCATAAAAAACTATTTATGTGACAAAGCATTACAAATTATAATAAAGCAAATCTTTACAACAAAAAAGGGTTCCATTTATAGTCTTTGTTACATCACCAATTTTTGAGGAAAAATTGAAGACTCACAACTTTTTTTTTGTGAAGTGTTACTTTATCTTCTGAGGTATTTTAGTAGTGGCAAAAACAAATGCAGTAACATGTAAAAGAACTTTATTACTCAACTCTGACTTTTTTTAAAAATGTGGACACCTAGCAATTTGTGATGTAACAAACATAGCTGGACAGTGAATTCTGCCTCATATTTTGTTTAAATTTTTTTTCATATTTTTTTTTAATTACTTGTTTTAATTTTTTTTGGTGTTAACGCCGTGTTAGCAGGAAACATTCCTATGATTTCTCGTTGTGCCTTTTGCGTTCATTTTTGATGAAGTTACAGCCTCTTGACGTTTTCTTGTCGGCGCTACTCCTCCTAAAGGCCTTTTTGGATTTCGACGAAACTTGGCAGGAAGCATCGGTAAGATGTCTAGTTTTGCATGTCACGCTTTTGTTCCAGTTCGCTGATTTATGACGGAGTTATGGCACTTTGACATTTTTACTTTAAATTTCTTGTTGGTGCTACTCCTCCTAAATGGCTTGTTGGATTTCTACAGAATTTGGCAGGAAGCCTCAATATGATGTCTAGTTGTGCAAAGTGCGGTATATCAATGAAATCTTGGACAAGTTTGAAAACCAGCTAGATCTTGTAGTTACTTCATTTTTTATCTGATCTTTACCATATTTGTTTAGGACGTATTGCTCATGATTACCAGGTGAGCGATCTCAGGCCATCCTATCCCTGTTGTTTTTGCAATGTTTTGAAAAAATTACTGATGGGAATTTTATGTCAAAAAACCTTGATATAAGAGCCATTTTCGCCAGTAGAGCATCCACAGGCACTCTTGGGTCTCTTGTTTTTAAACAAATGCACTTAAATGTCAACTCAGCAAACGGCAAACTCCATCGTTTTTAGTTACTAAAATGTTTACAAACTTTCATTTAAGCATCATTGACCGTTTTATTTTTAAGTTAGGCGAGACATGTGAATCCACGGATTTCTTGTAATTACAATTACGGTTCAATGAAAATAAAAATATTTTCATCGTTAATCATTTTAGTCCCCTACCAGTATGTCACTGAAGGGGACTATAGGTTTACCTCCTGTCTGTATGTCAGTCCGTCCGGAAGTCTGGATCCTGCGATAACAAGTATAAAATATATTTTCATGAAACTTTTTACATATGATAGTTAGGCATATGGAGATTATGCGCATTATTTAATTTTGGTGATATGGCCTTAAACTATAGGGGGCACTCCACAGTTTAATGTACAGTTCTCAATAATCAAACCCATGACGAGCCCTTAGCCGGAATCCTTCAGCAAAAATAAATCACATCATCCTTGTGTCATACATTTCTTAGAAGACAATAAAATTACACATGTTTCCATACCAAATAAAAGCATCAAAAAGCATTTTCTGTACAACTTTAGTCCCATTTCTTTAAGATTACCCCACCCCTCAAAACATGCTAAAAATGCAATTTTAGCAATATTTCAAATGTCAATAAATAAAAAAAAAAAATTTTCCTAAGCATATCAGGGTCATGTCTGCACTCATAATGCTCTTGCATATCAGGAAATGCTGAGTTTTACATACCTTCTCCGGCATTTTCAAAAGTTATTCCATGCTGATCTCCCCGTGAGTCAAAATAGCCATTTTACCTACCTACTTTTTGGAAGTTTTTGCTAGTTGAGCATTTTTCTATTTATAGCCTCCAACAAACCCAAAGAATGCATATTCTAATACACCAAAATAAACTTAGAAGTATTCAAAACTGAAAACAAAATGAAACATGTGCTTCATAATTATTATAAATACCATCCATGGACCTAAAAGATGCTTAGTTGATTTCTTTCTGATTTACACCATGGACATTCGTGCGAAACTGAGGAGTGCCCCCTTAAGGGAAAGTTGTCCGTTAAAAAAATATTAAAAAGCCCCTTTTTCCAATTTCGCGAATTTATTCTGGACGTCTTAATATACGAATTATTGCGATTGTCCGAAAATTGGCCTAACAGCACGTTTTTAAGATAAAACTGAAATAGACTGTTTAACAGCTTTTTTGCAAACTTTTTTCTTTCGGTCTGTTTTTTTCCATAGCATGAAAAAGGTCTGAAATGTGCAATCAGAAGTCATTTCCACTCTAAAAAGTTGCCTCCTATAACCCGATTTATATAAAGCCGCTATATTATGCGATTTTTAGCTCTACTGGCCAAGGGCCAGCAGAGCTTATGGGATGGCGAGTTGTCAGTCATCCGTCCGTCGTCCGTCTTTAACTTTTGTCTCGTTAAGACGATAGGGCCTTCATTTTTCATCCGATCTTTACCAAACTTTAACAGGTTGTTATTATCAATGAAAGCTCGGACAAGTTTGAGAACCAGCCAGATCGGACCAGTAACAGCAGAGTTATGGCCCTTGATTTAGTTAAAAATGCTATATTTTGCCTCGTTAAGACAACAGGGCCTTCATTTTTCATCCTATCTTTACCAATCTTTACCGCATTGTTAATATCAATGAAACTTGGACAAGTTCAACCAGCCAGATATCGGACCAGTAACAGCGGAGTTATGGTCCTTGATTTAGTTAAAAATGCTATATTGCTAAATTTTTCCTCGTTAAGATGATAGGGCCTTCATTTGTCATCCTATCATTACCAAACTTTACCACATTGTTAATATCAATGAAAGCTCGGGCAAGTTCGAAAACCAGCCATATCGGACTAGTAACAGCGGAGTTATGGCTCTTGATTTAGTTAAAAATGCTATATTTTGCCTCGTAAAGACGATAGGGGCTTGATTGTTCATCCGATCTTTACCAAACTTTATCAGATTGCTAATGTAGTTGAAAGCTCGAAAAGTTCGAAAACCAGCCATATCGGACTAGTAACAGCGGAGTTATGGCCCTTGATTTAGTTAAAAATGCTATATTTTGCCACGTTAAGACGATAGGGCCTTCATTTTTCATCCTATCTTTACCAAACTTTACCACATTGTTA